>JAODUK010000018.1:6269714-6296191 GCA_027564635.1 Typhlichthys eigenmanni
AAATTAATATCGATATTGCAATTTTCATGATCAATATCGCAATATCACATTTGATCAATATCGTGCACCCCTAATACCCAGATGTCAAATTTTTCTATGAGACAAAAGACACCAGGAGGTTGACATTGGTCCTTCCCAGAGATGAGCTCTAGAGGCTCAAAACTCTGATAACCCATTCCGAAGCTCACATCTACAATGTACTCGTTTCCATCAATGTCAACCTTGATGATAAGATGAGATTCTATGGGGTTGTAGTCAGTGATCCTGATGAATACTCTGGCGCCCAACATGGTGGGATTATAACCCATCTCCTTCAGCACCCAGGCAAAGAGATAGTTGTTCTCCCAGCAGAGACCCCCGCGCTATCCCTGACAAGCTTGTTGAAAATGAAGTCAAGATTCATGATTATTCTCTCCCCACAGTGGATGCTGAGATTTTCAAATGGGATTGCCATTTGAAATGGTGCTTGTGCATTGACTTTAATGTAGATATGTCCGGTTTCTCATAAGGGGCATGGAACCCAATTCGTTCCAAGTACTCTTGCAAATTAGTCTTGTCCTATAGCATAGCATGCATGAGTGAGATGTATATTGCACTCTTTCAAAATGGCATATTTATGCCATCTTAACATTGCTAACTGGTTGAAACTGCATAAGCATAGGTTTGAAGCATAGGACGGTGCATCTCAATAACTTTGAGTATTGTGTAAAAGTTCAGTAATTTCAATAATTCAATTGACAAAGTTAAGATCATATATCGTGGATTAATTACACACTAAGTGAAATAGTTCACGGCTGTATTTGTATCTTTATGATTACGGTTTACAGCTCAGGAAAACCCCAAAAGCAGTATATTCAGTGAGAAAAGGTATTTTAATACAGACATGTCAGCCTTCTGGAAAGTATGTTTGTGTACAAGCACTCAGTACTTGGTTAGGGGAAATGCTGATATCATTTTCCAGCATGCAGGACTTGGCACCTGCCACACTGTCAAAGGTACCAATACCTGGTTCGATGATGGGGTATTGTCAAGAGGAAGATGAGACACAAGACCGCACAATGCAGACGAGGTGAAGGCTGCTATCGAAGAAACCTGGGCTTCCATAACACCTCAGTCAGCATAGCAATAATGCAAAAGGAGCCGCAAGTAAGTGCTTGTACACAAACATACTTTTCAGAAGGCCGACATGCCTCTATTAAAAAAAAAAATTCGCTGGTTTTATGTAATATTCTAGTTTTCTGAGAGACATAATTGTAGGGTTTCATTAGCTGTAAGGCTTATAATCATCAATATTTAAAAAATGGCTTTAACTATAGCCTATGTTATGTAATTTCAATATTTCACTTACTGTACAATTAATTAAATGTCTTTGTCAAATATTATTGTATTATTATTACTTAACTTTTCCACAATATTCTAATAAATTGAGATGCGCCTTATTAGCATATCTCACTCTTCAAAACACAATTAAAACAGAACAGAAATAGGCAAAGGCAATATTACAATCATATGACAATCATATTATATTAATGCGAGAGATAAACATTATAAAAGTGGCAACCGACCGTATGAGAAACATACATTCCTGACCGACGGCTCAAGGAGGCGTTAAAGGAGGAGTTGTTTTATTGGCGGGTCCTGAAATGAACCGCTGAAGACTTGACGAGGTTTCAGTGATCGAGCTTTTGTGTCTGAGTTGTAGCAAGGAGGTTGAAAGTTCCGCTCGATGTGCATGCGGGCATCACATGATTTGTCCTAGGCCTACTGCAGCCTAATTAACGCACTTGTCTTCGAGTGAGTGTGCAAATAGCCTAGAATAGGCCTATTGTATGCTTACTTACCACTAGGCCTGACTGGTTTAATCTGTTTTGTGTGAATTATGTAAAAACATGTAATCGCGTAAAAAGCCTATGGTGAAAAAACATATGCGTAACTCCGCCCAGGAAAAAGAATCTGGTAGGTGGTACTCCCGTTTTGTTTTTCACAGTAACAAATTGGCTATTTGGTAAAACTGGTAGGCTATATGATATTTTGAGTTCAAATGGACTGATTCAGATAGCTTTTGTCTATTGATTTGTATTCTTTATCTCAGAGAATTTTATTGCATTTGCTTGGTATTAATGCTATGCAATAGAATATGCTATAGTCTAGCCACTAGGTCTATTTTTGATATTTTAGTATATTTTGTATCTGTGTGAGTGCCGTGGTGTAGACTAGCTAAAAGCCTACGCAACTATAAATGGTCTCCCCCCAGATCATGTATTATTGTCCTATTTTGCTTTTTTACAGATTCACTTTCCTTAAATGGCGAACCAACGAACACCCACATTTTTGATTACAGGAGGAAGTGGATATTTTGGTTTTCGGTAAGCGATCCATGTCTTTATTTGGTTAATTTGTGTCTATAGCATATATATATATATGACTGCAATATGGACTGATATCATAGCACGAACCGATCCCTAAAACCACAAGGGGGAGTTATAGCGCTAGTTATTGTAGGGTGTGTGTTAATTAAATGAGAACTCACTTCTTACTAATGGAAAAGCAACACTGTTTCACCATTTAGTGAAGTGTTGCCATATAGCCAATATACTACCCATCAACTGGATGACTGTGTTGAAATAATGTTTTAAAGTTATTGTATTTGTAGTCAGAACTAATATATGTATATCCATAAGTATAACTAGTTTTATTATGTTCTGCAGCTTGGCAAGGTCCCTGTTTAACAGTGGAGCCAAACTCATTCTGTTTGATATAAGCCCACCAAGCCACGAGCTGCCAGAGGGTATTGTATTCCTGCAGGGAGATGTACGGCAATATGAGCATGTTGAGAGGGCTGTTCGTGGCACTGACTGTGTCTTCCACATAGCCTCCTACGGCATGTCAGGCAGAGAGCAGCTTAATCGCCATATGATCGAGGCGGTGAACATTCACGGCACAGAGAACATTCTGAAGGCATGCGTGCAAACGGGAGTCTCCCGGCTAGTTTACACCAGCACCTTTAACGTGGTCTTCGGAGGCCAAGTCATAGAGAACGGCAACGAAAGCCTCCCGTATCTGCCTCTCCACCTGCACCCTGACCACTATTCCAGAAGCAAGTCCATAGCTGAGATGGCAGTGATGAGAGCCAACGGCACAGAGTTGAAAGATGGCAGCGGGGTGCTGTGCACCTGTGCCCTGCGACCAGCCGGCATCTATGGGCCTGGAGAGCAAAGGCATTTGCCCAGGATAGTGGGCTACATAGAGAAGGGAATCTTCAGGTTTGTGTATGGAAGCCCCAGCAGCTTGGTGGAGTTTGTGCACGTGGATAACCTGGTGTCTGCACACGTGCTGGCGGCAGAAGCGCTAACCGCTGGACAGAAGCACCGCTCTGCCGGCCAGGCCTACTTCATCTCCGACGGCAGGCCCGTCAACAACTTTGAGTTCTTCAGACCTCTAGTGGAGGGCCTGGGCTATACCTTCCCCAAACTCCGCCTGCCTATCTCTCTCATTTACCTTTTCGCATTCATCACAGAAATGGTTCACCTCCTCGTCGGCTCGGTCTATAACTTCCAGCCATTGCTGACACGCACCGAGGTGTATAAGACAGGTGTGACACATTACTTCAGTATGGCCAAAGCTAAGGCCGAGCTTGGCTATGAACCCCAGCAGTACTGCCTGGATGAGGTTGTGCATTGGTTTGTAAGCAGGGGCCATTGTAGAAAGCCTCGCAGCTCTTGTCTTAAACGGTTTATTTTAGACAGCCTTCTTGTTGCTGCCTTTGTTGCTGTGGCATTCTCATACCTCCCAGTTGTTGGCAACATATAAGGAGGTGTGGCACATGAAGATGTAAACAAACAATTCTGCTGTCATTCATCATACTCTGATTACCCTAATACCTGTCATGTATTAATGTTCATAGTCGTTCATGTGCTTGTTTAAACCGACAAGTAATTATACTATCATGTTTACAATGAAACATTAGAGACAATATTGTGAGGTCATGGGATGTGTTTTGTTTTATGACTGGTGGCACTGGTGATACATTACATATCTTAATTATCTGTAAAGGAGTTTTTTACAACTATGCCTATTGTTTTTAATTAATAAAATGAATTAATGGAATCTGGTTTATTTCATTTCCAATATGGGATTGCTGACATATGACATATGCTCTACATATGTCATACTTACCTATAGATATTACTGTGAATGTGATGTACAGTAATAAACATCACTTTCGTCTAGACTTTTCTAGTGAAAGAGTAGGCTACCAGGTGAGTAGCCTAGTCATTTGTGCTGTTTTAGGTTATCTGAGCCGAACGTAGACGTACTCTCGGGACTATTCCGCAGGCCGGCAGCCCCTTGCTGAGTTGGTCTCAGTCATTGTTTCTCTGCAGCATTAACCACATTCCAGAGAGACGCAGCGCATCCTGTCCACATCCTCGCATTCCTTCTCCACAAACGAGTCCCTTGCGCAAATGTGTGTTTTCGATACAATTTATTCGCGCGACAGACGAAAACGTTGGTCCTGTCATCCAGCAGTATTCTATCCATTAATACACCCGCCTCCATTTCCTCATAATGCTATTTTAACAAAGCCTAAAGAAAAGCTAACAAGGAGAAATTCCTCCGCGGAGCGCGCCATTGACTGTAAAGACCTTTCAACTTAACAAAAACTGAAGTTGACAAACGTATGCTGTCGCTGAAACTGCGAGAAAGAGTTTGTGTTTGTACGGGGAACAAGACGATTCAAAGTACGTTATTTTTCCGTGTATGTTGTCTGTTTGGCAAATGAGGGACGACTTTAAGCCAGCGTTTTGTTTTGATTTCCATCTGAAATGCAATTACTGCTATCTTACATACGGTAGTTGGCTCACGGAGCAGCGCACACTCTCCCAACTTGTTTCTTGCCTCGGGAACAAAACATGGAGCATTATGAGGAAGATTTGGGATTGCGGGCTAGTAAACTGATGGAAGACCTTTCCCTCTACGATGCATATAAAGATGGGATGTACAATGCAAGGAGAGATTTGGTGATTAACCCTGATTTGGATTTTTCTGCTCCAGCGATCGCGGAGCATAAAAGTATGCCAATGAATGGCACCTCTGTGCTTCCCCATCAACACCACACAGTAGAGAACTACACGTCTGGAAATAAAGTGTACAACGCGGCTACCGTGCGCCATGTGAATGGCAACCGAACGGTTCCTGTGGATTTTTGTGCTCCCCACAGAGACGCCGTGTATAACGCGGAGAGCTGTTGCACCAAATCCGAAGTGGCTCTCCCGTGTTATAGCGGCGTATCAGAGAGGCACAGGAGGTACTCTCTGGATGTTCAGGGACACCGGTACAGTACAGGGAGTGCATTCGACGGCGTAGCCATGAACAAACCATTACCATCGCCTGGTAACAGGTGCAACAGTGTGTGCATTACTTCCAACCACGATGGGAGATACAATGCAACCAGCCCGCGGTCCAGCCTGGCGTCGTCTCTCTCCTCACAGGATCAGAGCAAGCATGCCAGTCCGAGGTCAAGTATCAATAGCCCACGTACGAGTTTAGTGGTACCAGGACAGGAAAAGTACACCAGCCCCCGATCAAGTTTAGTTCACTCTGAGGGGAACAATGCCCTCAGTCCCCGGTCCAGCTATGCAAGCACTGCCAGCGACACTAGTAAACATTCCAGCCCGCGGGCCAGTCTAAACAGCTATGACTGCTGCAGTAAGCCCAGCAGCAACCGTACCAGCGGTATTAGTTTGGGATACGACCAGAGACACACCAGTCCCAGGTCGAGCACAGCAAGTCAGTACTCATTCACCACAAGCCCAAGGTCCAGCTACTCTGACTCCCGGTATGGGCCAATAAGCAATCATGATCTGGATGGAGCTATTTTACACGGCGTGCCAGTGGCAAGTCCTCGGTCGAGCATCTGCAGCCAGGATGGCAACACGAGACCGGGGACTGTGGCACATTGCGTCGCTAGCCCCCGGTCAAGCATCTCCAGTCACAGTTCGAGAAGTTCTCGCAGCTCCAGAGGGTCAATGAGCAATTATGCGGATCTCCAACTGCCTTCACCGAGGTCGTCGATGCTAGCAACGAATTTACACGAGGACACTCTGCTGCAGGAATTTGGCGACTCGAACGGAGTCCCAAATCGCATACATCTCCAAGCGCTTTCGGCGGTACCAGACTCCCAATCAGGCCAGATTGGAGGGAGTGCCGAGGTGACCGCGGGTTCGCAGTCGTCGTTTAGCTATGGGATGTCGTCGAAAACAACCGCCTCCGGGCAGAGGTTTAAGCTGCCATACCAGGTAACGCCGTGTCGTGAAACCGGCCCAAGCCAAGCGGAAAGAAGGCTGGAGGCGCTCACCTTGGAGCTTGAGAAAGAGTTAGAGATGCACATGAAAAAAGAATACTTCGGTAAGTAGACCTAATATATTTTCAAGTGGCCTTAACATGTATGCTGTCATGCATTTGGGATTGTTGGATTTGTTAGAACTTTCCTGTCAATTCTGTCAATTATAGCCACAGGGCAGTCAATAAGAATAGGGGTGCATGCCCAAACAACCATGCAAAACTGATTGCAACCATCAAGGTAATTCCCGACATAAAGATTTTTTTTAAGTTTACTGTCAGCCAAAACAACCAGACAAAGTGTAGGCTATTTTCCTCAATATTTACGTAATCTAAGTATATGGATGTAGGATCTAATATGGATGCTGCACCATCACCAACTGTTCTTTTAATCTCAGATAAGAGTGCATTTTGCAGGGCACTAGCCTACTAATTTCTGTTTTGGCAGAGCTAACGTTTACACAGTTCTTTGCTGCTGAATGGGGCTCTCTGTTCCAGCACAGGCGATACCCTTCACTGACTACTTGCAGGGGTCTTGCTTTGTTCAAAAAAAGAGCCTGGATTCTGCTCCTGTTTAGATAGCGAGAAGCTACCGCAGCCTGGCATTAACACAGCACAACTGGCACACACATTTTTGTATTCATCTCAGTTTTTACTATTGTAAAATATTAGAATATTACTTAATTTCTCCAGACAAACACTATGAAACAGTATATGACGGTTGGTCTCCAGATCAAATATCCCTGCTGCCTAAGAGGAATCCAGCGCTATAGAAGGCAGACTGTCCACTGGCTGCAGTTAGAGAATAGTGCGTTGTTTTTAAGCCGTTGCACTTGCTCAGAGCGAGGCAGAGATGACTGCTCATTTGTTCCAGAGGAGCAGGTGAAAGAGGGAGGGAGGGAGATAAAGAGAAGGGGGGGGGAGAGACACATTCCGAGGGACATGACAAGAGAGAATATTCTGAGAGACAGGAAAAGATAAAGAAGGGTGAGCAAGATATGTAGAAGGAGCAAAAGGCTGGGTGAGGAGAGAGCGCATGAGAGAAAAGAAAGCACACGAGAGAGACTGCTCTGTTTCCGTAGCGACAGAGGATAAATTGATCACCCGCTCTGGCCCTGCCTGCCAGACAGACAGCGTTGATACTGTGTGTTCATGCCCTGCCTGCTGCCCCTGTGTGGCCTCTGTTTGTTATGGTGGCGAAGGAGCTGTGAATCAACAGCTGCCCCCCTCCCCAGCGCGCCCACAAAGCCCTTCATTAACCAGCCAGTGGGGAGTCAAGCTGCTCCAGACACTTGGCACACGATCTTGGCTGGCGGGCCAGACAGTTGGTGGGGGTCAAGTCTGATCACCTGCCCAGAATTCTAATAACGCTAGTCACACATGCCTCCTGCCCAGCAGTCCTGTGAGGGCCTGCCTTATCAGGCCCTGTCCCGTCCTGCCACTCACCCTGTCCTGCGCAGGGCAGCCCAATATGGAATACCCTTGTAGTTTGTCATTGTTATAACTTACAATAGAGTGTTGTTTTAATGGCAGCTAGTTAGGGTTAGGGTCAACACACTAGTTTTACATGGAATTTGGGAGAGGGAATTTGGAGAGGATTTGAGTCGAGATACAGGTTCCCAGGCTTGTGAGGAACTAATCTGCTTCTTATTTACTGTAGTAGAAGAACATACTAACACAAAATGACACACTTTTTGCAATAAAATGTCAAATCAAAATAATTTTTTTATCTTTTCAATCAAGTTCTATTCCAGCTTCCACCATTTCCACTATGTTTGTAAAATCAGGTGTATTATTGTGCATTTCATTTTGTGCATGCATGAGTTTTATATTTAGCTTGCATGTGTCAGCATTGTGTCCTGTCTATGTGGACGCACTGTACAACAGAAACACTGTCAGGGAATCTGGATTAAGAACGAATCGAATATATGATTCCTGACTGCTGTGAAAGTTTAACCACATCCTCAGTGGAATAGAGGGTTTCTCTTGCTCTGGAAGAAATCACATCATCTTCACATCTAGTTAATTAGCTTGACCCAAGAATGATAGATTTCCTTGGTAAACAAACTGTACAAACATTTAATGTAAAAGGCTAGGGATCAGTACGTATGTGAAGGCTTTATAAGGGAAACTGACATGACGCTGTAAAACATACCCTAATCTGGACAATCATACTATTCACCTAAAACAATAAATATTGGGAAACTGTCTGTGACATTGTTGTCAATGTTAATGTTCTCCAAATATACTCATAAGGGGAAGGGAAGTTTGGGTCCCCTGCTGGAACTGCTGACTCCAGATAAGCGGATAAGGATGGATGGGTACTCTTAAAATTTAAATCGAGTTATAAAATTAAACTACGCTAGTCTATTAAAACAATGTAACATGATGCATTAAGATCAGTTTGTGTACCTGGAGCCACCAGTATAAAGCAAAATTACATAGCAATTTATTGTTTTCCAATATTAAAAATACCGTCTGCTTTTACAATGTCATAAACTGTATTAGAGCTGTTGTGAACATGAAATGATAGCTCTAGGGTACCCCACTGAGAACACAATGATCCTTGCTAAGAAGAGATGGGTTTTAATTCTTCATTATAACTTTGCATTGGTACTGTCAGTCCAACACATTTCTTACAATAACATGAGATCATGAGGAGGACGCCTCAATACATTTGTAAGAATGTATCTTTTTATTTTATTATTTACCCTAATGACATAATAATATACATCCAACATACATTGTTACCTTCACACACATGCACACATATTTCTAAGTTTTACTGATCCTCATATACTTTTGATACATTTTGATTTGATTGGCCTACTCAAATCTTTTAGTAACTGGAGGGGTTTTAAGTTCAAAGATGTCACTCCTGATGTTGTCAGATGGACATCAGTCCAGACAGAAGGCTAGATACCATGTGTCGTCATACATAAGTAGTACTGTATATTACATGACTGCAGCAAATGCTACTTAAAGGTGGAGTCAGTGATTGTAAGCTAATACACTTTTTGTCAAATTCAGCAAATATCTACTCACGGTCCACTAGTTGTCTGTTCTTAGCCTCGTGAGACCTTTGTGATCTTGCAAACTTTCATTTAATTTTAAAGTGAGCATCAGTCTGGAACTCTTCAATGCAAAGGCATTTGTCACCTGTTTAGAAAATAATCAGGCCAATCAGCAGCTAGTTGAAGTTTTTTCCAAGATGTCAACATCAGTGTATGTCGTGCATTTCCACTGCGCCAGTGGAAATGCATGCAGTGTCAGGCTGATTTTAAAAATACTGACTTGGTGAGGTAAAGGTAGTTATTTGGTATTTGGTATTTTATTTAAGTATTAGCACTGCCTTTATGACATATGCTTTTGAACTGAGGGACTGGCTCTTGTGGTTTGACTTCACCTTTAAATGTTCTCTCATTTTCAATTCTACGACACAATATTTGAATACCACACAGCAAAGTAGTATGTGGTGAGATGCATTTAGTGTTGGTGGGGTTCGCAAGCAGCAGCACCCTGTTGGGATGTTGTGTCCTGTAGGCGTGGTGTTGACCCTGGACTCACCCCGGTTAGGCTTTGACCCTGGCTCCCTGTGGAATGTGACCCGGGCTGGAGGCAAATCTGCTTGTGAAAGCCTGCAGATCATTCTACAGTTTCAGCCAAACAGTCAAAAGACATTTTGTTTAGCGAAACACTTTCCCGTACCAAAGGTCAAAATTAAATGCTGTTTGAACTTGTGTGAGTCAGACGTCTTTTAACAGTTGACTGTTCCTCTGAGAGCACTGTAGCTTAAACATTAGAGAACATGCTAGTGACTCAAAGGTCAATTGTTCAATGCCCCAGCCAGCTGGGATGTCTGAGTGACAAGGGAGAAGTGAATTAGTAACTCTCCCTGGTCTTTGTCATTGACAAGGTGCCCTTAAGCGAGGTGTTGGAAACCCGGATGCTACAGTTGCTAGCTGGGACAGTTAAAGGATGTGGTTGTTGTGTAACTCTATAATGTATTGGTGAAAAGTGCTGCGTGTTGAGCCAACCTTCCCTGAAGGCAAGGCTGAATCCGTTATGTAGACTCACCCCTTAATTATGCTATACTGGGCTTCCTGACAGCCTGTCACACCCACTGCATTTCCTGTCAGCACATTTTTGACACAAACATCACTTTTCCTGGGAAAGTGATAACATAATGTAGCGTAGTGATGGTAACCACTGTTTATACATAGGCATTACTAAGTATTGTAATCACAAAATCGCTACAAGAGTGGTAATTATACAATTACAGTAGAGAACCTGTGGATACGTATTGTTGATGTAAGAGAGCCAACAGAAACATGGACATTGTTGACTTTGCTTGTGGCAGGTTTAGCCGCCTGATATGAGGCTGCGATGAGGTCATTTAGC
Source organism: Typhlichthys eigenmanni (assembly GCA_027564635.1). Taxonomy (NCBI): domain Eukaryota; kingdom Metazoa; phylum Chordata; class Actinopteri; order Percopsiformes; family Amblyopsidae; genus Typhlichthys; species Typhlichthys eigenmanni. The sequence goes on from JAODUK010000018.1 coordinate 6,280,455, forward strand.
AGACGCTTTTATGAGTTGGACAGAGTCGACCACACTTTGTCATGGCTGAGTGTATGAGGACATATGAGGGTTAGAGACCCAGTGAGAGGCTCCCAGTCGAGGCTGATCATCATCAGCTTGGAGGAGTTCAGGCATGTTTGATTATCGCATGCCAAGCGGCCCAGGTGATCAGTGATCATCCTGAATTGGCACACATCGCAGCCAGTGTGGTTTGTGTTTATGGTGATTGAGAGTGTGCACGGGTGAGATGCGATGATATTGTTTCCATAACAATGCATAAACATATACCGGTGTCGGTAAATGGACTGCATTTTGCGCTTTTGGAACACAGGGGTTACTCAAATTACTGTATAACTGCCTGACATTCACACAAAGACTCACACACACACAAACACACACACACACACACTAGGTGGAGTCAGCCAAACGAGGCTGACATCCAACACATCGGTGATGTTAGGGTTAGGTGTCTTGGCTCAGGGACTCGGCCAGGAAGAAGCAGGGATCAAACCAGCGACCTTTTGGTTGCCAGGCAACCTGCTCTATCCGCCTGTGCCACTGCCTATAATTTTCCCTGATTTGTTTTCCTCCACAAAACCGGCGGAGAAAATCACATAGCATAGTTATTATGTTGTCTGGGGCCAAACAGCATCCTAAAATATCACAGCAACCCAATTGCATTTCTGGAATAAAAGGTCATGCAGCATGAACAAGCCTGTATCAACATGTGACAAAGTCCAACTGGGAATCAGGCGGAAACAAATTGCTTTTATCTATATTTCTATGTGAGGTGTAAAGTGGTTAGTAGCTTATATGAGAGCAGGGCTACCATGTCGAGAACCTTTAGTCAAACCTGTTGTTTAGTCATCACAAGGGGTTAGGGGGACTTAGTTTAAATAATAATGTACTGTGTTATGTTCCTTCCACCCACCCAGGCATAAATCATTTTTGGTATAGCAAACATATGGATCATTGGATCTATATTGTATACATCCTTTATATTCTCTGTTATGTGTTTACAGTGTTGTGGATAACATAACAGGATGCCCTTCTCCCACAGGCATCTGTATCAAATGTGGGAAAGGTGTGTATGGAGCCAGCCAAGCATGCCAGGCCATGGGGAACCTGTATCACACAAACTGCTTCACCTGCTGTTCCTGTGGTAAGGTGCTGCTCGTGTCACTCTGTGGCCACATAGCCTCTGTTCTCTCTATACCTCTGGCCTGGCAGGATTTGCCTTTGACTCGATCAGATGCTTTGATCACAGGTGGTGGCTCGTAGTGTGTGTGTCTGCAAAAAGGCATTTCATGCGTTGTCAACCCCCACACTCGGGGACCAGAACGTGTTTTTTCTTCAGGGACTGTGTTCAGTAGAGTCACTGGACACTTTAGTTCTGTCTAGAACAACATAATGAGGGCACTCTGGCCTTACATTGTCATTAAATCTGCCCTTGAGCTCACAATACACTATAGATTTGCATGCGTCTGTGTTTTTGTGTGTGCGTGCGTGCGTGTGCGCGCACGTTCGCGTGTGTGGATGTGTGAGAGAGAGAGAGCTTGCTTTTCCCTGTCACCTGATTCCAACCTCCCTCTCTTGTTTCCAGTGAAAACAAGTGGAAGATGGCAGGAGAAAGGGTTTTTTATTTTTTTGCCAGTTCCCCTCCATTCATGTGTGTGCTACACATGGTGCACTGATCCCCTCGGCTCTGGAAGAACTGCATATAATTTACACGTAACAAAATCCGCATACTTTCAGATTTTATTGTCCTGCAGAAGAATAAGTACCTTGGTTCCAGTTTCTGAGCAGGGTTTTGTGTGGAAAAAGAACCTTTGACCCGGTTACAAAACCGCACATCTGGGTTTCTTGATTAATAACGATGGCCTTATCGAGTCGTTCATTCAGCACTGAAGGAATTTAGTTAACTTTTGGTAACTGGATGGGTTGTTAAGATACAGAGACCACATAGTTTGTGTTAAAGGAGGACCCAGTTAATGTCTTAAAGCTTTTATCATTTACTTGAGGTGTCAATCTTTTGGTTCCACCTGGAAACAATTGCAACTCCAGCATTAAATAGTATTGTATACTGTATGTTCATGTTCTAACAATCTGGTTTCTGGGGTCTGATCAGGACAGTATAAGAGAGGTTATATTGTTAAGACAAAACCCAAAGATAGATGGTGTCAGAAGTGTTGTTAGTTTTATTGGACAAATCAAGTCCACGATTAGGCTAATAAAACAGTGATTTCTTCCTGTGTTGATAACTACAGGCCATCTGTCCACTTGAGTGGGTTTTTTGCTAATGTAAACCCTGTGATGTATCATTTGACCTCTTGTGAATAGGAATGCTTTCCTCTAAGTGGGTGTTTTGAAGACCCCTGTAAAGTGTTGTTTCAAAGTGCCTACACTTGTCATAACACCAGCTAGTGATTTATATGTGGCTACTTTCCTTGTTGTTTGTTTTGTGTTTCTATTTCTTGGAGTTTTTGGCTCGAACCTGTCGGAGAAAAGGATTCTCCCAGTGTCTGAGGTCTGGTGGTGACCGGTGAGGCTTGCTAGCCTTGGGCTTTGTTTAACCATGCATAATTGAGCCTCCTCTTGGCCTACCCTCATGGTTTCACCCTTTTTTCACGAGATGGCCAGGAATGCGAACGACCCCCCTCCTCTTCATCCAGCCCCTGCCCTTCAACAGAGTCACAAAGTGTACCAAAGCTGCTTATCAGAGGGGCAAGCTGGGCATGGGCTCAGAGCAAGCATCACACACACTCTCACACACACACACACACACACACACACACACACATCATGACCCTGGTGTAGACATGTTTACAAGTTGTCTTGATAGTCTAAATAACATCCAACCTTATTTCTGCTAAAATAGAATAAACGTTGATCAGATGATGACTCCCTCCTTCAGAATGAAGGTATTTTATTTTGGGGCTTTGTAACTCTAAAGGAACACAGTTGACCCCCGATCCTTGATGGCGTAAAGTCAAATATGTGCCCATAAGGTGTGAATGTGTGCATCTGAAGGATGCTTTTGCTGTAAAAGATCCTTTCCTGGATAGAGGCTGCAGGGGAATAAAGTGTATTGACAGCTCAAGAGACCTTTGTGTGCAATAAGGCTGATGACTCCCTCCCTGGTGGTGTAATATATACTATGAGCCTTCAACACCCTGACAGAACACCTTAGCGGATACATCTTCATGCTCCATCACTCCCAGCCACATCTGGCAATGTGCATGTTATTTCTTAACTGTTTGTTCTTACTCAGTTAACACATAATGCAAAATATGTCATATATGAAGAAAATGGAAAAAAGGCTCAGTTTTTGTTGTTTTGGACCTAATTTTGAATAGTGGGCTTATGTTGAAGTGTGTCCAACTTTTAAGAGAACCTAGTGAATGGATTATGGTTATGGCTTTATATCATACCACAAAACCATTTAGAAATGTGTTATCACATTTTCATAAACATTTATATTTGTGTTTGTAACATATTAGCCTACCTCACAGGAATAGTGAGAATGTTGAAATGTTGAGCCAGACTATGTTGAGAGCTGTTGAAATCCTTTTCCCAGATTGTGAGCCTCACCAATCACCTCCCACACAGCCAGGAGTGTGTAGCTGCCTTCTACCTGTTCTGCCTCATTTGTGTCTGGGACGTTTCCCACAGTTAGAAGTGGCCCTATTTCTGGACACACATTCCTTTTTGTCTCAAATGTATTTCAGGTAATCAGAGGCCAAGGAATTTTAAAATATATTTTTTGGGTAACCTAAACACAGTTTGTTTAAAGAATAATACAGCTACAGTTATACACATTAGAGAGATATGCTTTTTCAATGATACAGTATAATGCCCTGTCCAATTAGTATTTTAGTCTATGAGGGATGGTTGTCCTGGTTTGAGCTCCATGCTGCTGCCATTAGAGGTATAGCCTAAGATGCTCATGTGTGGGACTGAACATAGGACCTTTCCACTGGTAGATGGCCTCAGACCAGCTGTCTGTCCTCTGTCCCATGATTGTCTGAATGAAGATGTACATGTACTTTGGCTATCTCTCCAATGGGCTGGTTAGCCAGATATTTCCTGAATATAGATGTTTATACTGTAGGTGTGTGTATGTGTCTAATGTTGACTTAGAATGACTGATGGGCTGAAAATAGATATTGTAATTTGTTGCTTTAAGATTGTTTGTCAGCAGTAGCAGCACAGCACATTTTTGAGATGCAAAGGGATAACTTTCAGAAACCTTACATCTAAGCGTGTTTGTGACTGAATCATTGTCAGTTATGCACAGGAGAATTGTTGTTAAAGAGGATAGGTTTACTTTTTTCAACCCAGACCTTTACAATAAGTTGATTTAGCGAATTGGCAAGTTTCACAATATTAAAGCTATCATTGAGGTTATGATAAGATAGAAAAAAGTTAATTGATCCTTTATTATAGAGATGCTGAACAGATTATTGTATTTTCCTCTCTGAATATCTTAATTGTAGTTTGTTGTCCAGGAAATAAATAAGGGTTGACTTGCTTAGTAACAGCTAGTTGAACAGGTACCAGCGTTAACAGGCCCCACTAACAACAGGGCCATCATGACGCACATACCACTATACTTTAGGATTTACATTTAATGGTAAAATAAATTACCCTAGGGTTTTAATTAAGACAGACTCAGAATCATGTTGAGGCAGCATGCCTACACATGCTAATCTTTTCTGAAGTTCCTGCCTTAGTGAATTACCTTGTCTCTCAAACCAGCCACACCAAAAATAAAACCCATAGCGCCCCCCACCCCCCCCACCCCCCCCCCCCCCCCTTCCCCCAATACATTCACATATGTTAAAATGTAGTCTAGTCTATAACAGGGGAAATGCTGTTAATACGAACAATCTGACATCAGCCTAGTTTTGCATGCAGAGTAATACAAATTAAATCCTCGCTTATCAGAGTCCATAAACATTACTTAGTGATATTTTCTGTCGCATGTAGGCTAAATCGTCAGACATGCCGTTCTCTCAGACACTTTGTGACTGTCAAAGATTTAACTATAGCCTTCAGTATTCATCTACAGTAATGGTGATATACTTGTAACACAGAAATATACTCTTGTTCACTTCCTTTAATCTCTCAAATGAGAGAGGCAACCCTTTAAGATGTGTTAGCTTTGTTAGGATTCTTGTAGCTTCTGTATTTATTGGTACTTTTCACAATTCTAAGTTGCATACAAGTGTTTGTGATGCCATCATACACATGACAGACAAACATGGACTATTTTACGAAGATATCATCATTATAAGAAGCATGGCTGACCCAGCAAAACAACTGAGTCACAGGAAACAAACGTCTGTACCAAAGAAAAAACAAGGTATATAAATCCCAGTCTGGGAGCCATTTATTCCCCATGCGTACCCCATGGAATAGCCACATGTGCCAGGGTAGTCAGTCAGCGAGCTGAGAAGAAACAGACCTAGAGAAGTAGAACTGCGTGAAATATACCCATTGTGTTTACATAAAACTGTCTGTTAACATGATGACTTTAAGGACAAAGCAAAACAAATAGGATAACTGATGTTGAACACTGAGGAAGGAAAGTAGATGACAAGGTAACAAGCTTGTGTGCAGCTAGGATGAGTGAGTCATAGTCAGATGAACATTTCCAAAAAGGGGATGGCAGGACTACCTCTATGTAAAAGGTGGTTCAAACCCACATTATTCATACAGTATGTGGTCATATTCTTAGCCTGCTTCTTTTGAAAGATGTTGTGCGGCCATTTCATTAGAATCGTATTCTACTATGTGATGAAACAGGCATTTAACTTGACTCTACCGTTCAACACACCTTTTCAAGATTTAATTTAGGAAAATGAAGTTCCTCCCAAAATAAATCAGAGCTATAGCCCTTTAATGGAACACATTTAAAGAGGTTGTAACTATTCTTGAGCCCACTATTAATTTAGCTGTAAAATGTCCCTTATTGGGCACAGCAACATGGTGGTGGTAGTAGTAGTAATGCAAGTCTGACCTCTCCACTCTGTACCACTCAGAAGGTCTCCTTTGGACACTCATTGTTGGTGTGAAATGAGAAAGCCCTGGTCTGTCTGTTGTGGCTCTATGAGGAGGCCCATCCGTGAGTAGCGCTCCCTGCTGACAAAGAGCTGGATGAGAAAGGGAGGCAGGGAGCCCTGCCCCCTCTCCCTCCTCAGTGATGGGGTGCAGGGTGTGTGTGTGGGGGGGGGGGGGTGCTCAATAGGACCAGCTAGTGACCTCAGGCTGAAAGAATGTCCCCGTTAGTTCAGCCGGGCCCACTCCCTCCACAGTCCAGTGCACAGTCTGCAGGGGCCTGGAGGGCCTATAGCAGTATTCCCATCATGCTGCTCTGAGTCCCGGGGAGGTGAATTCACCCCCCCCCCCCCCTCCTCGATCGCCATGCTAATCACTCGTCAGTCTTAAAAGTCTCACCTATTGTGCAGATTGCATTCCGGAGCTCCTCCAGCCATTTATGTGGGTGGTAATGTATTGCCATCAGCCACCATTGGGGACCTGTGTGTGTGTGTGTGTGTGTGTGTGTGTGTGTGTGTGTGAATTGCAGCTATTGCATAAATTTGGGTGTTAAAGGGAGTTTGTTTGGTGGGGAGGGGGGTGGGGCTAGGGAACATGTCTTTCCCATGCCGGGACACCCATAAAACCAACTGCAGCTCGGTCGGGACAGCAATTAAATGTGACTAATCTGCCAGATTTATGAACTTGTGGGCTTGTTCTGCCAGGCCAGGCCAAAAACACTGCCAGAGGGACTCCGCTGTGAGGGGATGAATGTGAATGAGCTGGAGGGGGGGGTGTGTCTCACGGAGCTGGACAATGTCCTGATGTTGGATTGTGCTGAATGAAGGCTCATCCTGAATTCAATGCAAATCCGTTCCTGAGCATAATCATTGTTAGCCCATGTGTCTGCAAGTGTGGTTATTCCAGAGGTGTCCACAATGGGGCGGGCTGTATGTAGGGTCAAGTTGACCATATCCACTCCCTGCCACTTCTGTGTAATGTTAACGTGATGTTGGGTATGCAATCGCTTACTGTATATTTAACAAATATTTAGCGATCCAAGATTTCAGCGTATTTATGATAGTAACGTTAGTTCCTCTGTATGCAGAAAACAACTCGATGTGTATGGATGTACTGCAGTCACCAGCAAAACATTCCACAATAGCACCTATTTATAAGTATAATCTGACAAGCAACCACAGTGCCATTTTAAACAAGTAGCCTAGCTATTAGAGCTCTGCCCTTGAGAACAATACCCTCTTCAGTTCAGCACGCTTTTATTATCCTTGATGTATATATTAGAAATGTTAAAAGTAGTTCTCTTTGTGGAGAATGTTAGTCTTTCCTCTCAAGTAGAGCGTCTTGGTATCTCCTGACTGTATGTAATTTATGCGCTTCATTCTTGATTTAACAACACTGTGTCCCATTGCATCTCAGCAGGACAATCAAACAGTAAAGTTCCATAGAGGGAGACAAAATATATCATTCCTTGGTTAATGAAGTTGGTGAACATTTAAAGCACGCATGACCCATTAAACAGGACACGGTTAGAGCGGTTCTGGTCACTTTCTCACGTTGCAGTTTTGCTCTACCTTCACAGGGAGGAGACTGAGAGGAAAAGCATTCTACAATGTCAACGGCAAAGTCTACTGTGAAGAGGATTTCCTGGTGAGTAGTGTGTGTGTGTGTGTGGAGGGGGGGTGCGCTTGTATAATTGTGTGTCTGGCTATATGTATGTCTATATCCTTCACCCCAACCTTGAACACTGTGTGTGTTGGGGTTGAGGGGATGTGGGCTAGGGACCACATTCTACAACATGTTAGAGCAAACAGATTGCTTACAATTAAATCAACTTCACCCTTATATTTGTCACTAAGCCCAATTACCTCTGGAACTGCTCCCTGTTACTTTACACTTGGTACCACACACACACACACACACACACACACACACACACAGGAGGTTCTGTGACAGCTGTCGCTCTGATAATTATGTTAATCATTCCTTAAAGTATGCGTATAGTTGTGCCATCCAGGCTGGTTTATAATTGGACATGTTTTATTAGCCTGGAAACCAGGCTGTTATGCAGCTTGTTAGGCTAGCTGCTACTACCTTGTTCTATTGATGTTTTATTATATTCATGTGCCATTACAACTACACCACACTGATAAAATAATTCATTTGATAGCTTCTTGTGCTCAAAATGTGACTGTTGAGTTCAGCGTGTATAAAAAAAGCATGGAGCTCAGTGGCACAGACAGAGAGAAACACCTCTGAATTTACCAGTTGCTGGGTTACAGTATCATCCAACTATTACCCAGTGTTCTCATTCCACCGACAATTACATGCCTGGAGCCAGACCTTTGTGACATGACATGCAGCAGGTCATTATTTACAGTTCTGTTACCTGGAATTTTAATTTTGCCAGGAACATTCCTGCAACATTACCGTAACATTACTGTACCATGTGATTAAGAAGGAATTCTATCAGTCAGTCCTTAACATGGACCTTTTTGCAATGATCATCGTCCTCTCAGAGCCTTTGATGTGAACAGTCACTAAAAGACTATAAAACTATGAAAGTCTTCTTACACTGATGACCAAATGACAGATTCCACCATAGGTTGGTACTGGCATTCAGATGAGAGGATGTGACAAGACCTTCCTTCTCCTTCCTTCACCTGCTAGCCTGCTAGCCTTAACTTTGCTCAGATCCACACTACCAGCCCTTAAACACAGCAGCAAAGTGCTTCACCAGTGGATTCCTGTCCACACCACGAAATACAAAGAAAACTGTTAGGAACATCGGGAAAGGGGTCAAAGGGAACGATCCGCCTAAGGAAGTTATGCAATGTGTGTGTTATCTACACATTAGAGAAACTATGTCACTAAGACACTAATGAGAACAGAATGGATTCTCTAGTGCTAGTCAACCCCCTTCCACCTGCCCTCTAAGTCATCAGGTCACGACCCCCGAAGGGAGCGTGTCCTGCAGATGGTAACCTCTATTATCTGCCCTGGGTCCAGGGTTGGAGCAGATGCCATGAGGGGAAGCTGTTTGTTCATGCAGAGCACTGCATGGGGCACTGTGCTGGACACATTGCAGGTGTAGCTGTGTAATGTTCGAGGAATGTCAGTTGAGGCGCTAAAACTGAGCGGGCGTGTTCAGCAAAACTCACACAGTGGATAGCTAGATGCTCGTCCAGTTCAAACATCATGCGTTTTGGTTGGGCCAGCATACTGGCACACTCCTAACCCACATCTCTAGCTACACTGACGTGATATCAGGGTGTAATTAAGAATGAATATATGTTGGTGATGAACATAAACCACAACCTGCTGATGACACCTTTACCCAGGAATAACACTTTGATTATCATTTCCATTGTATCAGAAACATTTAAGAGCTCAGGTCAGATCTGTTTATTAATTTCGTTCTTCCTGCACTCCATGCTATAATAAGGGATGAAATGAGTAATTCATGTGCTAATACAAAAAACTAAAGAAAAAACATGTTTTTGGAGCAGCTGCGCCCCCTATAGGTAAACCTGTGCAGTTAGTAGTGGGCGTAGCAATATTATAGCCGTGCTGAAACAGCACCGCTAATACTACTTAGTCTCACTTGTTCTGTCAATGTATTGAGGCCAAGCCTTGTCCCAGATACAGACTCATAATAATGACAGCATCTTCTACCTCCCACAGTACTCTGGCTTCCAGCAGACAGCTGAGAAGTGCTTTGTGTGCGGTCATCTTATCATGGAGATGGTAAGAGACTTACTATAATGGTACAGTTAACATTTCCCCACAAAACAGTGTCTCCTGTCCTGGACCACCTTAGCTGGACAGACACAGCAGCTATATAAGGAAAGTTACGCCAAATTATGAATAAAACAAAAACCACATGAGTGTGTATATGGGTTAACATCGATAGCATATATAATTGAATCTGCAACATTGCTTAGATGACCTCTAAACCTCAGATATATTGTCTGACACAGTGTGCTTGATGAGGCATGTCTGCCTGTTGGTGTCGTTTCCTTGCTGCTAGTGAGACCGCATCGCCCTACAGTGGACTTCATGTCATGACCTGCCTTTGTAGCCCCCCGTGCAGCCAAGGACCCCCGTGTCTCACTGTGCGTGTGTGTGCGTGTGCGTGTGTAGATCTTGCAGGCGCTAGGCAAGTCCTACCACCCCGGCTGTTTCCGCTGTGTGGTGTGCAAAGAGGGTCTGGACGGAGTGCCGTTCACCGTGGACGTGGAGAACAACATCTACTGCGTGAAAGACTACCACACGTAAGTAATTACAGGTCACACCACTTGGTTTACAGATGGGCTGTGTGACTGCCCTAATCCCCTACCCTGCCTATGTACTGCAGTGTGCTAAAGTGATATTGCCTGGGTCTGATAGCCGTGTGCACGTTGTCATTTTGCACTGTTCTTCTTCCATACAGGGTGTTTGCCCCAAAGTGTGCGTTCTGCAACCAGCCCATCCTCCCCGCTCAGGTATAGTCTGTCTGTCTGTCTGTTCGTCTCTCTCTCTCTCTCTCTCTCTCTCTCTCTCTCTCTCTCTCTCTCTCTCTCTCTCTATATGAACATGAATAGATCAGTATTATTCCCTCACATATGTGATTAGTGATGTCCTGGATGTGTGTCTGTGTGTCTGTCCACCCAGGGCTCTGAGGAGACCATCCGTGTCGTGTCCATGGACAAAGACTACCACGTGGAGTGTTACCACTGTGAGGTAAGCAGCCTGCCCATCACACGTGACATTACGTGTGACGTCATGCCATATAAACACTCACGTGTGATGTGATGTCATGCCGTATAAACACTCACGTGTGATGTCACGCCATATAAACACTTACGTGTGATGTCATGCCATATAAACACTCACGTGTGATGTCACGCCATATAAACACTCACGTGATGTGATGTCATGCCGTATAAACACTCACGTGTGATGTCATGCCGTATAAACACTTACATGTGATGTCATGCCATATAAACACTCACGTGTGATGTGATGTCATGCCGTATAAACACTCACGTGTGATGTCACGCCGTATGAACACTCACGTGTGATGTCACGCCATATAAACACTCACGTGTGATGTCACGCCGTATGAACACTTACATGTGATGTCATGCCGTATGAACACTTACATGTGATGTCATGCCGTATAAACACTCACGTGTGATGTCACGCCGTATGAACACTTAAAGGCAGGGTCCGTCATTTTTTGAGCTCAAATCCAAACAGTATTGCTCCGCTCCGTCTGCGGTCCTCCTTGGCACCGCCTCACGTGTCGAAATGCGTTGTGAAGGAAAGCGTAATGCTATGGCTTTGTTGATACGAGCGGTGTTCACCACTTTGTTTATGTTACTATATACATAAAACGTTGGTATGATGTAAAAGTGTTTGGCTGGAATGAAACCCAGCAGGCAACATGATGAAGACCCACAGGACTAGATTAAATTACATAGACTAGACTAGAGGACTGTACATGTTTGTGTGTTGTGCAGTCCCATGGGGATCTACTGGAGACAGATAGACATCGATGCAAGCATGCACACAGACATTTTACTGGTAGTCTTACACACACACACACACACACACACAGATGGGTTAGATGTGTTTTAACCAACATGGAATAACACACAGGGCCTGGTTAGGCTGTTAGCTCTGCCGGGGGATCTTGGTGTGTCCAATCAACAGGCAGGCAGCACACTTCAGCATAGACTACTAAAAATGTGAATGGCTTGTGTGTATGTGGGAGGACCTGTGACGCGAATTGGACAGTATTATTCTACCAACCTTAAATACGTCTCTGTGAAGGCTATTTCTGCATCGGACTGTACGTGTGTGTGTGCGTGTGTTTGTGTGTTGTTTGTGTGTTGTTTGTGTGTGTGTGTGTGTGTGTGCGCGTGTGCGTGCGTGTGTGCGTGCGTGTGTGTGCGTGCGTGTGTGTGTGTGTGTGTGTGATTTATGCATGTGTATGCATGTACCCATACTCACCCAATGTTATTCACCTTATGTGTGCGCATGCTATTCAAACTAGCCTGAGCCGTTGTCGGTTAAAGCTTCTGTAGGCAGGATTTGAGAGTTGCAACAAGAGATAGCTATAAAAGAACAAAACAACTCAAAGACCCACCCCTTCTGCTCTGCTCATTATTATCCCGTACTGTACAGTCCTGGCTCAGTAAATAGGAACATAAACAAGTCAGGCAGACCACATAACAATGCCCTTGGCATTGCAATGCGTTTCGATGTGTGGGGCGGAGCTTCTGAGGGAGTTTGTTTGAGTTGAGCTCAAAGTTAGCAAGCATCGAGAATTACTAACCCTGCCTTTAATGGTATAATAAGCGATTTTAAGCTGAATAATACACCTTTTGTCAAATAAATCTATAATATCTCCTTGCGGCTCGCTAGCTTACTGTTCTATGCGTGCTGAAAAAAACGGTCGGGGTTTCTACACAGCCCTGGCTCTGTAAACAGGAATGCAAAGTGGTGCAGACCGCACACAACAACATATCCTAGCCGTCGCAATGCTTTTCCAATGTGTGGGGCGGAGTGTCTGAGCGAGCACCCTACTGCATTGAAGGGAGATGTGTTTTTCCACCATGAGTGACTTTAACCTCCCTCTCAGGACTGTGGTCTCCAGCTGAACGATGAGGAGGGCCACCGCTGTTTTCCCCTGGAAGACCACCTGCTGTGCCATGGTTGCCACCTCCACCGCCTGAAGAGTCCGGCAGCAGCCCACCCTCCCCCCGGATACCCCCTCCACGTCACCGAGCTGTGAGGGGGGGGGGAGACCCAGGGGACGCTCACCTCCCCGGTGGACTTTGTGGCCTTGTGGGGCTTCCCCATATTGGCTCTCTCATCCACAGCTGTTCCCCAACGCAGGAGAGGGACAGCTCCCACACTGGACCATGTCGTCATGGCGATGCTGGGAAAAGGGTCGGTCCGCGGTTCGCGCCTCTCCCTGCTGTTGTGGTCTCCAGGCTCAGAGGCCCATAGTGACATCACATTCCCCGTCCCGTGACCCCTGACCCCTGCACATTTACCACACAGAGCGACTAGAAGGAAGAAGACACACTTCCTCTTTTTCTGTAAATGTCTTTATTTCTTTAGTACTTTCTCTGTCTTTCCATCAAGCTTAATTTCCTCATTGTGAGTTCTGGTTGCTGATCAAAGTGTCTACAGCATTGGGGAGGCCTCGGGTGACATTACAGTGCTGGCCCGCCAACAGGCACAAAACATAATCTGGAAACCGAGAGAAACATTAGAGCTCCTCGCCCTTCTCTGACTAACCACCACTGTTATAACCGCTGAACTTGAGCACTGCTAGCGCCGCCACTGGACAGGAGGACTGCCGTTCACTCATTCCACTTGTCAGACGTGACCTTGTTCGATTCACAAACGGTGTCTTAATGAATGGCTGTATTGTATGAGGAAAACCCTTTAGATGCACATAGATTTTCTTATATATAAATATATATTTTGCAGACATTTTCCACATTAAGATCCTAGACGCAGTGTTACTGTGGCTGAATTGTTAATAGTGTCCCAGGTGAAACCCACTGTAAGGGGTCAAGCCTATTGTCCTTTTGTGTTTTTGTTATTTCCTGAAGACACACTCGCAGGTATCTGTGTCTGTCAGGGTCCCACTGATCCATGCAGGGGGTTCACAGATAACTCCTAATGTTTGTTTTATCCAGCTGTTAGTTCCAGATGGGTGGAGTTACCTCACGGACTACACAGCGAGCACCAGAACGTTGAGTATGTCCAAATCCCAAGTATTTAAAGGTTGATTTAGTGCTTCATTATGTGATGGACCTCTCATCTGACCTCTGTAATGCTCATGTGGTAGACTCAACCTGTGCAGTACTGTGCGCAGGTTAAATCAAATGATTTGTGTCTATGTCGGTATGATATAGTATGTTGGCTTTGCATGCGTCCTAGCACTTAGAGGCCACCGCCTGCTACCGAGAGCCTTGTGCTCACGCCTTAGAATGGAACAGGAGTGTGTGTGTGTGTGTGGGGGTGTGTGCGTGCGTGTGTGTGTGAGTTGCTGTTCCCACCCGCATCTTGGAGTTTGACTGGTTCCTATTCTAGTAGTCTGGTGTGTACATGTGTGTGTATGTGTGTCTGTCTGATTGAGTGAGTCAAAACGAATTAGTTTGTTTGTGTGTAAATGTTTACACATTTACATTTGTGTATATCCATATGTGTGATTGCGTGTGCGTGCGGGCGTGTGTGTACTAATGGCAGGGCCATGGTGCACACACATTAGTGTGTAAACAGCTCTTCAGCCTTCAGCACCATGGAAAGACCCTGCCATTTCTTTTTACATTTCCAACATGATCTAGTTCACTCTCACTGTTCGTATTAAACTCCTCTCAAGGTGAATATGTACTTAACTGGTGTTGGCTTTAAACCGTAAACCACATGGGTGGGGTTTAGCAATCGGAGAGAGGGTTGAGTGAAGTTTCCTCGAACAGAGGAAGGTGGCCTGTCTTTATAAATCCTTTGTTGTCAGCCTCTAAACATTGTGATACCCATTGTGGCCTCATTTGTGATAAGCTCCACCCACCTGGTACAGGGGGCATTATAAAACAATGCCAATATTTAGTTTTATTTACTTCTTGACCGAGGTGATGTCAGTAAATCACAGGTCTCGCTAAATACTACTGATGAAAGGCTGAAAGGAAGGTTAAAGGCAGAGGTCTGCAAGAATTAGTTGTTCTGATGTAATGATATTCATTGGAATATAATGTTAATTAGTAAATATTAAATATTTTTGTTCTGCTCTTATATTGGGAATAGCAAAAAAGAAAGAAACTGAATGGCTGTATGAAACATTTGCTTGTATTATTACATTTTAACAGTGTACAAGGGCTCCTGGTAAAGTAATATCTCTTTTACTTGAAGATTGAGTGGCATTTCTAATACACCCAAATATTTCTCGTTAAATTTGAAGAAGCCCAAAACCTTCACCACAGTGAATGTCCATTTTTAAAGATGTCTTAATTCTCTTAAGTACTACTTAATATTCTGATGCATAGCACACAGCTAGTTTACCTGTACATAAAGAGCCTATAGTTTGTATTTTGTATTTTTCTGTCAGAAATGGCTTGGTGAGAGAGCTCTTCTCCCACCAGTAGTTCCAGTAGGCACATTTTGATGCCTGTCTGTCACACGTCTTTTGTATCCTAAGTGTTTTGATCACCTAGATGGTTCATAAAAATGGAAACTAGATCTATTTATCTAAACATGAAAAGTCTAAAGTTATTTAATGTATTAAAAATCTTGACGTATCATTTAACTGTAGATGATATAATCTGCTTTTTCAATAAAGTGGTTTTGTAGCTAACGTCAATATTTATTATTTTCAATTCTGTTTCTGTGTTTATTAATTAGGCATTCAACAACATGACGATATTCCTTATGAAACTATATATTTTATTTCTTTAATATAAAAAATATACATGTTATACAGTATAAAAGATCAACTTTAAACAGTAATGGGCAAAATAATATGTAACATTAATCTATAGTCTGACTATAGACATTTGTTTTAATAATTATTTAAAACTCTTGAACTATGTAAATTCCCTACCCGGAGTGCCTACTCCGGGTAGGGAATGAGTCCTTACCCCAAGTGAAGGAGTTCAAGTACCTCGGGGTCTTGTTCGCGA
>JAODUK010000018.1:6303572-6320986 GCA_027564635.1 Typhlichthys eigenmanni
TCTCAATCGGTACTCTGTAGTACCGACGTAATTCGGTCGGTACTCTTAAAAGTACCGAGTTCGGTACCCAACCCTAACTGTAATACATCGGAGGCAGCGAGTGCATGCCAGATGAAAAGAAACATAAAAAACAAGGAATAGCCTTGCTCGTTTAGTTACTGGTAGACCCCGATCACACAGATGCAACGCTAGAAACTCGTCGCCAGCAAAACTTGTTTTCCTACGGTACGATGCCTGGCATGCACTCTTCTCTTGCGCACTGCTTGTAAATGTCACACTTGGCCCAGGTAGCAAGCTATTTGGTCAGGGCAACCAATCTGTGTGATCGTGGCTATAGGCAGTAGTTCTCAGCCATGGATCCTATTTAGCGTGCACGTTTCTTCTTCTTGTGCTGGTTACTGCCTGGAAACTAGTGACTCGTCTTGCCCCTTGTGGTACAAAGTGGTATTACAAGGTTGAGAGGCTGTCCGGTCTGGAATTCTGTTTATTTCAGAAAATATCTACAACGCAGTCTGACATATCATCAAAACTGATATTTCTTATACCTCAATAACTTTAAAAAAATGTTTTCAACTTAACATATTACACGTAGCACGTTTATAAAAAGCTTTTTGCTATAAAATGCTTTTATCTGGTATTGCTGAATACATTATCTAGATGAACTACAGACCCTGGAATGAGTGAGGGGACCAAGAACATGCATCATACTGTGCAATCAGCTTTCATCCCTGCGGTGGCTGTACTGTCTGCTGGCCATGCAGGCTGGCCCTGTGCAGGGCAAGATTTGCAGCTAGTGTGATGTTCCTGCTATGGTTAGTGGGTCTGAGCTGCTGGGCATGCAGGAGAGAGACGCCACAGTGGGGTAAAGGCCGAGGGTGTCACAAACTAACCGTGCCGTACCCTCTGACCCCCCTCAGTGGGCTCGGACCCGGAGTTTGCTCGTTACGTGGCCGGAGTCAGCCAGGCCATGCAGCATAAAAGGCAGGTGCAGCACGTCCGTCGCCCCAGCAACGCCCGAAGCAACTGGCCAATCCCGGACGAGCAGCACAGGACCTGGTCTCACCCAGATTACTACAGTGAGGGGTACGTGCACAGTACACACACACACGTTGTCTTGACCCACCCTTGAATAACGGACATTACTTCCATGAGACACACAGTTATGACTTCATAGAAAGGAAAAAAAAGAAATGCCGTGTATAAACACAAAATAATTATTTAATAGTGTAATTGTAGGGAGGCTAATTTTGAAAAAGAAGTCTGATTAAAAAGTTAGATATAGAATGTACGAGTGTCTGCGGCCAAATGTCGGAGATAATCACAGCTGAGCTGTGCATATTCAGTATAATAACAGCTTCAACACAAAATGACATTTATAGAACTGTGCAAGTGGTCTTATGCATTTTATTATTAAAATAAATAAGCACAACAGTACAGGGCTCCAGACTGCGACCAATTAGTCGCATTTTGTGACCATTTTTTATAACTAGGCGCACCAGTGCAACTTGCAAATATGCTTGCGTTATGTTATTATTACCGCCGCACCATTGCTTCATAAAGTTTCAAATCTGCGGAGCTGTCCGCTTACTGCATTCAAATGAACGGTTGTCCGCTCTCTCCTCTTGGCTGTAACGCTTGTCTCACCGTACGGGTGGAGCTCCTTCTCACCGCTCAGTTCTACTTTGGATAACTAAACTCCGGCTCGCAGCCGTCACTACATTGAAGGCTCTCCAGTTACACACCAGACTTAGCAGTCAACTAGCGGTATTAATTTCACTTGTTAAGTTGTGTGGTAACAGGGGTTTGCGAAGGACACGTTGTTGGATATTACTGTAGTTATGTCTTCAGTGTTTTGTTTTATCATTATGCTGTTAACTGACAATCACGTATCCGTGCACATTAGTTTTTTTGCTCGTAGTTCAGTGCTCGTTCGTTCGTCTGCGCTTGTAATCACCTCGTTACAATGATCAACTAAAATTATACATTTGAATAAGATTGTGATTCAATAATGTTCGAGCTAACGTTAGCTGGGTATGCTAGTGGTAACTTTAGCGAACCCAGTGAGGGGCTTATTATTATACCTTAAAGTTTTGAAGGGAATTAAATGCCATAATTGTTCTGGTAGCTAAACATTTTAATGTCATTGTTGTGCGGTCAAAAATTTGATGCAAGACTTCAGACTATTATCTAACTTAGCACCTGCTACTAAGCATCAATGTGTCACAGCTGGGCGAGTTTGCCTGTGAGATTTTCAATCAAAAATAAAAAGGAGACAAAAAGTGCTCTCAGCCAGGCTGTAAACTTTTCAACTAAATCTAATAGTGTAGTACAGTAGTTGCAGTGCAGTAGCAATATGCAAGGCAACAAGGCTACATTTATTTGTATATTTCCATTATTTGTACTAGTGAAATGAGTCTGTTGACAATCCCGATTAGATAACATCTTGATCAGGTAGTAGACTACGTAGTTATATTCAATGAACGGCCGCGTCGATGTCGGCTAGCTGGGTTCTCGTTTATACTGTGCAATAGACTAGCCGCTGGCCTAATAGCCTATATGCTATAGTCCTCAGCAGCCTGTCTCTTGCTTTTTACTCTGGTATCAAACCATGCCGACGTGCTATGTGGGATTTAGGTTAGTCTGTTGAGCAGTCTGTAAAGTATGAGGCCCACCGTGGAGAATAGGCTACCCACTCAGATCATATGATAACCATGTGCAACTGCCGAGATGATGCTGTTCTTTTTCTTTTACCATGCAGCAAATGCAAACTTTTTAACCAATAGTATTAACTGGTTATCTGTGAGTCATGATTATAAGAACGCCATTCCTTCTGTGTCCATAGGGAGGCGGTCAACAGCAGCTGGTCAGCCAATCAGGCGGACTCTGCCAGTTCCAGCGACGAGACGTCCTCAGCCAATGGCGACAGTCTGTTCTCCATGTTCTCTGGACCTGACCTGGTAGCTGCTGTCAAGCAGAGAAGGTGAGGTACCACTGCTACTGTTAACATGTCTGTTATGTACTGTATATATAGTCAGACACTATATAGAGGAGAAATGCCACTTAAATAACTTTGAATGGAGCTCTATGGGAGAATTCTGAAATGCCATGTGGCAGTTGGAAGAACATATCCCTGACGTAAGCGCACAGTTGAGGGTGTGCTGTGGTTAGTTTGATGGGGATGGCTTCTGGTCTGGATGATCATTGGGCTTTATCAATTACATAGTCCCCCATAGAAACTCTTGAACTGCTTAACAAACAATAAAATAAAGTAATAAAACATGGTGAATGCTATTATAATATATTTGCTCGCGATAACTATAGGGGATAAGTATTATTTTTACATTTTTGTGGTCTAAAATAAGTATTTTATTTTATCTCACAAATGGTGCAGATACCCTACTGTTAACATGTACAGTATCTCACAAAAGTGAGTACACCCCTCACATATTTGCAAATATGTGAGCATATCTTTTCATGTGACAACACTTTTGTGAGATACTGTTGTTATGTATAGTGTACTACTGCTAGTGTCTATTATGTATAATGTACCACTGTTAACATGTATGTTATGTATATGGGACTTTCCACTGGCACATTTGGCCGCGTCGAGCCGCGCTCATTTGCGTTTCCATTACCAGTTTAACTGCGCCAATTCGTCCCGAGCCATGCCGGAGATGGGCCAGCTCTGGAGTGGGGCCAAAGTGAGCAGGCCCGCCTCCAAGTGAGCCACTGTGACGTTAAAGGCTTCGTCATCATTTCATTAATGCTATCCTAGCGGGGCTGACAGAGAAAGTTGGTTCGAATCGTGCAACACACAAAATTAAGCCTAGGCTATTTTCAGCATTTCTCTTAATTAGGCTACCTGTTTGTTTTAAAAGATTGATCGGATAGGGAGCCTACTCTCAATTAATGGAGTGTAGGAGACAGAATAACACATATTTCACATCTACGAAAAGGAAAATTAAAGGATCATTTAAAATAATCCATGTCTGATAAATAGGCCGTGCGTTTTCGCCATATAGGACTATTTTAGCCTATGTGTAGGCAGGCTCAGGCTCAGGCACATGCCTAGTCGCCAGTCGCCCGTGGATGTTGTTACAATGGCAAGTAAAATATTGCGTCGTAGCCTAAAAATCCATGTTGACAAATCTGTTGGACAGTGCAATAATTAAGGAGCCCGAAGTGCCTTTTGCTTTTGTAATGGAAATGCAACGTTCAGCCGCGCTGGGCCGACCGTGCCGTGCCGAGCCTGCTGGTGTAATGGAAAAGGGCCAAGTGTACCACTGTTAACACACCTGGGATCAGTTCTAGTGCCCCAGGTCTACACATGTTCACCCCAGATGACAGATGGCAAAGTGCGTGGTGGCAGTACTAGGATGAACATGCTTATGTGCACTGTATGGGGAGGGGTAGTGAGTTGCAGATGTATCTGAATGTGATCTCTTGACACAGATCTAGCAGTGCACCTTTTGTAAGGTTGTCGGCAACATTGTCCCAGCAATAGAATGGTGTTGGAGAGCTTTGTGTTGTGTTGTGACTCAAGCCCACTCATCTGTCTCCTGTCCACAGAAAACACAGCTGTGGTGAGCAGGAGGTGTGTACCTTACCCTCGCCCCCCCTCCACCACCTCTCAGATGATAACCAGGTAACCTGTTGCTGTGTCTCAGCTTGCTTTGGGATGTCCTGCTAGGTGACAAGACACACTAGTATTAAGGCTGGCTAACATCTGCTTCATCTTGTAATTAATAGTGGGGGGGGGTTTGGATACATATTCAGCCGATATAATGTGTGCATGCCACACAGATCTCAAATGTGTTGTTAAAGCACCAACTAGCTAGCTTTCATGGCTGTTGCTGTTGCATGTTTAATTATTCAGACATCATGTGCACACGTGTAAACCATGTTTGATATTTCAGATTTAGAGGTGGGGGTTTCCCCCCCATCAATAGTCTGAAGAATTAGCTACTTGGCTTACACTTGTAATGCTAACACTAGCAGGTGGTTCCCTATACGATGACTGGGAAGGTAACCTGTACTGTGAGCTGACCTTTGACCTGTGCCTCACAGGACAGTAAAACCAAGACCTGGCCTCCCAAGGCGCCGTGGCAGCACTCTGCCACCCACGCGCCCACCAGCACCATGCCCAATCCCAGCTCTTCCTTGTACCAGATGAACATCCCTCCGTCCTCCCAGTGGAGCGACTCCATGCAGATGCTGCAGTCCCCCGTGTGGTCGGCAGCTGGAGACTGCTCCCCCTCCTCGGGGATCTCCCCTGGCTTCCCCTTCGCCCAGCAGCAGCAGCAGCACAACAAGCCCATGGGCAAGGCATTCAAGTCCTTCCCTGCCAAGCACGAGCACCGGCCCTCCTATCTTCACCAGTACTGAGCCTTCAGGCACGCTAGTCCACCTGGAGCCTCTCTGTGAGCCACCCATCCCCACCAGCCACCGCCTCCACCGCTAACATCATCGTCAGCAGCAGCAGCCGTGGCAGACCAGCGTGTGTGTTCTGTCAATCCTAATCATTAACAGTAGGCACGCCGGTGCAGTAGATTCTCTCTTTTTCCACCTCGTCAAACATCCCTATTTCAGTAAGAGCTGCGGTGTGTGTGCGCATGTGCGTGACTGTGTGTATGTGTGTGTGTGAGAGAGCTGTTGGTTCTGGTGGCCAGGGTTCTCTTGTGTGGAGGCTGCTTGATGCGTATGCCCAGACCAGAGCTGTAATGTTCCCTTCTGTTTGACAGTGTGTCTGATAGAGGGGGCGGGGCTCTAGAGGAGTCCAACACTCCAGTTCGGCCCCTAATTAAATATACTGTGTCTACATAGCTGTAACTGCCAAATCTCATGCAAGATGACCCAGAATACAGCTACCATCTACTGTTTCATAGCTTGTAAATTACTGAAGTTGAAATATAAATATTTAGTTCTTTGTATTAAGAGGCTTTGAGCAGGCTCAGCATAATTATAGTCAGTCATTGCAGAAGTGTAATATGAGAGAAATACACTACTTTTTCAACAGCCGACAAGGGAGGTGGAATATGGCAGTACCTATGTGCCATGTTGGTATTGATAGCACTTGTAGAATATTGTTTTCCAACCAAAGCGTTGTCAGAACACGAGTGGTGCTGAAGGTCAGAGGTTAATGTTTAGATCAGCAAGTGGCGAGCCCCGTTGGAAGACAGCTTTAGGGACACGCCTTCACAACCAGGATGCACATTAAGTTCCTCTTCCCTAATTGGCGGTTTGGTTCAGATTAACACTAACTCCAGAAACCTAACTTTTGTTCCATTTGAGAAAAGAAAATACAATATTTTTCTTGTACAAATATTGACAGTATTAATCTTATTTTTGTATTTTCTTACATGTTATACCATTACTGTATGTTAGAATACTATAGGCATATTACATTAAACATTTTAGTTTTCCTCTCCCCGAGATGTGAAAAGCACATGTTTTGTCTTTCCTACAGAGCTGAACTACACCATATATCTAGAAAGGTTACCAAATACGCCATGCTAAACACTAAAATGTTGTTGTGCAGCGGGGGTATTTTCTTACCCCCGTTTTCTTCGGTTTCTATGGCGATGGGCTGCATTTAAAGGCCCAGAATGTTAACTTTTTGTGATGTTTGCGGATGCCAATGTTGCCTGTATTTATGAAATGACACCATGTTTTCTGAAAACTAACATACTTACCATGTTTACAGAGAGTTGTTTGCTGTACATACATATAAATATATATCTTTTTATAGTTGATGTGCTTTGCACAATCAAGATATAGGGTTTGTTGCTTTTGTCTGTGTTCTCCCAAAATATTGCAGCCTTTTTTAAATACATCATTTAAGACCTTGGACTGTAACTGTTAGCATATTCTCAGCTGTGTCAAATGGTTTACTAGTGGCTTTGACAAAAAAAGAGAAAAATGTTGCCCTGATAGACAATATGAAGGGGGACAGCTTGGCTTAAAGTATGTTGCTTTGTGTTCTCTTGAGCTGGCAACTGAATCTTTCCAAGTGTACCAGCAATGCAAAAACTGAATAAAAAATAACTAGCAATTCAATCTGCCTGTGCCTTTTTGTAGGTTGTATTCCAGGAAAGACCCCTTCCTCAGAGCTACAGTATTACACCAAATCAAACTGTTCAATTGAGGATTGGTGTTATTGGTACAACCTCAATGTTAGTTTATACACCACTGGTGATTGCTACACATTCTGTACAACTACTGCTGTCTACCAAAAGCTAGATGTCTTAGTTATTTCCTAAAAGTACAATGATCATTTCTACATTATTTTGGGGGGTGTGGAAGGTGATGTTTCAAACCAAGTAGACCAACTATAAGGCTGTGTGATTGCACCCTCTTGTGCACAGTTGATGTTATTACGTTTTTTTTATTTTTTTTATTTTGGCATTGACCAATTTTAAAACAACACACAACTTCATCATAGATGTTCTACATTACATACACAATCTGCAACTACAAAACTATTGTGAAATGATTCCTAACTAAAATTAGGAAAATATTTAGCCATAAACAAAAACATCTAACGGTAGGCTACCTAAAAGTAACAAAGCTACAAAAAAATAAGAATTGTGTTATGTAAAAACACTAACACGTCTTGTTCTCGCCCCAAAAAAGCCTTGATTTTTCTATAGTCCTAAAATTCCACTTGTAGAAGTGCAATTTGCACCCGCTGTCTTCCTCTGAAGCATCAGCAGTATGTCTAACCTCTCTGGGCCTGGCCTTCGTCATCTGCTTGTCATAACCAGCTCAGCTCGGTATAGCTGTACTGTATCCAGGCAACTCAGCCCAGGGCAGCACAGCAGTCAGTGTAGCTTGTATCAGAGAAACCATTAGCCTGGCTACAATCAAAGGAATATATACAGATCACACAGTCAGTCAATGCTGGCTTCAGCCAGCCTGTTGTTCATGATGCCTAGTGCCCCCACTCCACAAGAGAACCCATTGTCCCTGTTGGTGCTGGCCGACCGTAGATCTGCATTCTCATTGGCTGATTCTGGGAGTTGCTTCTGCATGAGTGCCAGGTTCACCTTAACATAAACAAAATGTTAGGCATCCAGTTTGGTGAATTCATCATTGCAGCAATGTAAACATATTTAGTGGGTATAGGTGTCCATATAGAAATACAAACTATACCTAGATACCTTTATGACATTTACAAAGAATTTGTTTTGCTATGTGCAAAAATACATGTACACCAGACATACATTAGCAAATAGCCTAATCTATAAATATGTGTTACGTAAAAACTAGTAAAGTTGGTAAAAATGTAAAACTGTAGAGATGAATTGAACTGACTGTCTCCACAATAGCACAATACGACGTCGCCCATGACTACAACATACTGAATAGAAATATAGACAGCGTATTTGTCACCTTGTTGGCAGCCAGATAACCTCTGACAGCCTCCCGGCCTGTACGTCTCACTCTGGTTCGGCCTGTCCGTATCTACGGAGATTAGGCGTTGCAGAGCCTCGGGGTGGGAGGGACCTATGTGCATCACAGCATCCCGCCGCTCACCGATTGGCTGGCAGCTGCAGCAAAGGTACACCAGTCTTCTGAGGAGCCAGTTGAGGGTCTGTTGGGAAGATGACACAGCAGCTCTAACTGGGAGGCGGGGTCCTGAGAGATGAATCACTTATTTATAGTCACTCAACAGTTAAGACTCATTCCAATTCTATTAGTAACCAATGATACACACAGCATCTGGCTTAGACCAATATAGCATCATGGCGGTCTGATGGTCTGGTCTGGGGAGGTCTGCGGTCCTAACCATAGACTGAAATTAGAACCACGATGTTATACAGTATGTAGACAAACTAGTCACTGTTTGCCTCCAACAAAAAAAAGTTGGATCTCCAGCTAGTTAGTTCATACAGTTAGTTCATCGCATATGCCCCCCCCCATCCAACCCACCTGTTTGATGATTATGGAGATGACATTAAACAGAGAGTAGATGCAGCAAACGCCCATTAGGATGAACAGGAAGTTGGCCAGCCTGTAGGCGGCCTGCCTCTCCCCGTAAACCTCCCTCTGGCCGCTAACCACGTCGCCGAACCCGATGGTGATGAATGCCACGAAGCAGAAGTACAGTGAGTCCAGGTACGCCCAGCCCTCCACGGCTGAGTACATGAACGAGGCGCAGCAGGAGATCGCTACAGCAGCCAGACTTAGCATCAGCATCACGGAGTACACGGACGGCTTCCACAGCGCCCCCCAGTGGCAGCCGGGGCCCGGCGCGATGCGGGGCGTACGGTGGCAGGACCTGAGGACGAGAGCCAGCAAGGTGATGGTGCGCTCAAGGAAGAGGTTGAAGAACAGGATGGTGCACGCACAGCCCAGCAGGCCATAGCAGACGAGGAAGACCTTACCACCCACGGTGGCTGGGGTGGTCATGCCGAACCCTGGTGATCAGGGAGGGAAAGACACAAGACATGATGGAATGAAGGTACCGCCAGAGACAGGACGAGAAATAACCAACTTGGCCACACTGCCAATCACTCATCCTGAACAAGCCCAGAGTCAGCTTGTCTCTATAGTCTATCTCATCATGTTGCCATGGTTTCCATCCCTGAAGTGTGGTTTTATAATTTTTATCATGTAAACCCATCAACCCTGGAAGTTAATATCCTCAGTGTTTCTCTTCATATAGCAGCACATGTATAACGTTTAGCTAAGTATATATCCGCCATAATGTTCACATGCCTCTGCAATTACAAAAGATTAGTCACCAAGGATTCGACTTGACAACTAGCAGTTGCCTTCCAGGAAGCAGCTACAGATCACTTAAATCCAGCCAAAGGTATTATATTCAATAAGAGCTTTAATAATCTGCAATACGCAGCTGAACTGGACTATGGCATATAGCCTACAATTTCCTGTATTTAAATTATTTTATATTTTACTGTAGGCTACATGTATGGCTTTTTTTATATGTGCAAACATTTTTTAAGTAAATCTGTAGCCTATATATTATAGATAAATGTTCTGATGAATTAATTGATGTGTGGAGTTCTTAGAAACTTAAAATATCTTTTTATTGTATGGTGTTTAACGATGTAATTACATTTAAGCATTGCTTCATGTTTAATTAGGGTAAAGCACTGATTTGTACAATTATCCTACTAGATGTCGGTTAGAAGCACCCCACAGAGTCATCTATAAGTTAACTTTTATCACTGCATGAAAAATTGTCCGTGCGCAATCGCTCCTCAGGGTGAAAAACATCGCGGAATAAAAGGTTATGAAAATGTATCAATGCAGAGATTCTCTTCATATAGGCTACTAACTTCTGAAACGTCACGCTATTTCGTGATTATATATTTTGAAAATATTATATTATAACCTCAATCAGTCCCAAAACAAGCATAAACGATATAACCAAAGCGTGCGGCAACTCTCTATAGTAACTGCGCAATTACGCACGTTGAAAATGTGGCAAAAACTGGTCTATACATATTATAGTTTGTAGACTACTGTAATTACAATGAGTACATGACATCACCACCGTATCTGTTTCTGGGATCAAGAGAGCATACCAATAGTGGAAACGACAGTCCAAACAAAATAGAAGGCTCCCGTGAAATCCCAGCGCGGCCCTAAATTGTCCACGCGGATTCCGGCGACGTTCGCTTCTTCGTAGTATCGCAGGAAGTCCTCCAGCTCTGACCTGTTGAGGTTGTGCTCCAGGGTGAAGTTCTCAAAGCGCCGCGTCCACTGTACCTTGGCTTGGCGCTCCGTCGGTCGCTCTAGGGCGGAAAACACTGCGGCGCCGCACAGCAGATACACCGCTATTAGGAGCGCCAACATCACGAACCGCGCGTTCGCCGCCACTGCAAGCCATCACAACTGCAAACAAGCCAACATGAACCAAGCAAGGAGCCCTGTATATCGGACCACCGACTAAACCTCTTGGAAGTATTTAAACGGAGCAATAAGGACGTGGACACGAGTGCAGTGTTTGCAGACCATCATTACACGCGTTGCGCAGGCCGATGCCGGTGAACAGAAAAACGTGTCGACTTTGTGGCCACCCGCCGACCTCTCTGTAGAGCCAGATTCTGCGTCTTGAGACGGAAAACTTTGTTCAGCTGATTGAAAGCTGAGAAAACAAGACCGACACGATCAGAGATCTGCGAAGTCATGTCTCGATGGCTACTTCAGTTGAGCCTGATTTTCACTGGCCATTGAAGCGCGCAAATACGCAAATCATTGGTAGATTTGTCATGCTCAGCTACCACCAGGCAGGCTGATCGGATCCCGGTTCAGTCCGCTGGATGGTGTTGTCTGTGCGTAAATGGAGCGCGGCTACATTGGAATTTGGACTTTACAGAAACCACACTCACATGAAGGTAAAATAAAAAATAAAAAATAAACCATTTTATTATCGAAAACAGAAACACTGACGAGAGCAATCTTCACTAACATATTTCTGATGCGGTTGAAATGCTTGATAAACACTGGCCCATAATAGCATATGCTAGAATCAAAAACATACCTACTTAAAAGTGAGTGTGCAAACCTAAGGTTGGTAATTGTTGCATTTATATTTAAAGTATTAAACAAAGCAACTTTGGTCTTCAGTTCTGATCTGCAGTGATATATGCACTCCTGGTAACCATGGTGATGGGTCTTTAACATTGAACATAAAGTAGTTTGCTGCTCTTCACAATATTGAGAAACTTCAACTTAATGTGAAGCTTGTAGGATTCACCCCAAATAAACCTCAGCATGTCAGGCTAGGGTAGACAGCATGTATGGTGTGTGTTGTCTGCTCTGCGTCAACACTACAATTGAATAGCAATAGGTAGTAAATGCAAGTTTAGTCATGGATAAATAATATCCTGAAACCATAAATGTTGTATTTTCATTTTATTTTGTAGAAAAATGTTCTAACTTATTACAGTATAAAATGACACAAGCATAACTTGTTAGCCTAAATAACAGATGGTAATGATCTACAATGTTCTTAACTAACGACAGCTGTGAGTGAATGAACATAATTGAAGGTTAAATCATTGAAATAAACCTGGAGGTGAGACTAGACACGATCTTCTCCACAGAAGACAGAGAGGGATGGAGAGCTATAGGCAGACACAAGCAGTAATGTGCTATTGTGTGTTGAGGGCTGTCAGGGGGCCATTCAGGAGGGAACCCAGATGTTTCCGTGTGTGTCAGGAGCCTGGCTGTACGGAATATTCCAGATCCACGGTTGGTCTGAAGAGAAAAAGAAAGTTGTTGAGGGCTTGCATGTAGGCTATGCACGGACTCGTGCAGGCACACACACACACACAGACACGACAGAATCCACTAGTTTCGTCTCTGCTGTGTCTCAACAAAACAAAGACAGGAACTCCAGTCAGCCATTTTTCATACAATCAATCACAATGCCTCCAGTAACCATGGACATCCATTGCCATAGCAATTAGACATGTAAAGCTCACTTTGAGTTTGTACAGTTTGTATACAGTACCACATGTATAAGTGTGCTAATGTGCATGTTGAAGCGTGGCTATTTTATGGTAATGTATAACTTTAGCACTCCTTCTTTAAGCACACACTTTCCCTCCATCAATGCCTTTATGACATTTACCATACTATTTCACTCACCAACACATGTATGACAGTAAATGAAACAAATAAATAAACATTTGCACACACACACACACACGCACACACGCACACACGCACAAGTAAACCCACTCATCATTACCTGTATTGCAATAGTGTTTAGGTGGAAGGTCAAATGGCACAGGGAAAGCAGTTGATGAAGAGGTTACAGGAAATGGATTCTTTTGGACAGGAAATGTTGTCATGTTCTGGAAGAGAACAGTGAGATTTTGAAATACAAGACAATGTACAATGAATGTACAGTACATTGCTAGTTTTCAGAATGGCATGCTTGATATAGTGTAAATGTTTTGAAATATAGAAATGTTGTTAAACCCTAGACACTGCAGATTCCTTATATCAATGTTAAAGGCAGGGTCATTCTTGTTAACTTTGAGCTCAAATCAAAACAGTATTGTCTCACACATCGGAATGTATTGTGATGCAAAGCATGGTACTACAGCTTTGATGATAGGAGCAGTGTCTGCCACTTTGATTATGTTCCTATTTACGGAGCCTGGGCTGTGTAGAAGTATTGGATTATTTTTTTCAACACGCACAGAGAACAGTAAGCTAGCGGAATGCGAGGAGATATTTCTTTAATTTGACAAAAAGTGTATTATTTACATTTAGCTTGCAATAGCTGACTTTAAGTCCTCACAATGACTATATCCAGTTTGTAGTGGTCCTGCTAGACCACAAAAGTAGTTGTTTGACACTGAAAAGCTGATTGGCGTTGCTATTGCATTCTCAAGTTACTCTAGTTTGACAATTGTAAGGTTTCATTCAAGGTATATTTCAAATATCTAATTCAATTCTGCAAACAATACTAATTTGATGACAGATACTACAGCTACAACAGTTACCCTCTAAAGTACATTTACTGTAAGCCTTTTTCATAGATCATACATAATGCACCTTCCAATTTATTCAGCAGCAGTCTCGTCTGCAGCCACCAGCCAATTAACAGTCTGGCAGAAGGCCTGCTCTATTCCCTGTAGCTATTGCAGTAAATGGGGCATTCCGGCATGTTACATTTGTTTACAAGCAAACAAATAAGACAATTAAAATCCTATCTTCGTAAGTGCACCTTCACCCAGAGTCAGGAAGGACAAAACATTGACTATCACACACCAGTGTTACACACCTTGTGTCTCATTGAATCAGAATGTGATTCCATTTCAGGGTTGATTCCTGAATGACTTGGCCGGTGTTCTTAAACTACTGTAAGGACTATTTTCATAATTGGCTCTAATATGATTAGAGGTATATGTGTGTGTATGTGTGTTCTTACAAAGGTGGAAGGCAGGAACAGTACTCCCAGTTCGTAGGAGCGTACCATGACTTGTGTGTTGTTCTTCTCCAACGCTCCCCAAGCTGCCTTAGAGAGATTTGCACTGGACACACACACGCACGCACGCACACACACACGCATACACCAAACGCAGCGGCCAGTCAGTCAACATGTTGTGAACACTGAACATGTCTCCCTATATGGACCTCTTTTGGCAGCACCCTTCATGATGTGTAGGTAGGCTACTTGGTGGTAGATCATGTACCTTGTGATGAGGAACCAGGCCAGCTTAGTGAAGGATGGTGATGCCCTCATGTACGTCTTAATGTGAGGCATGGCATGACTTCTCCCTGTTGAGTCTGCCTTCCACCGGCTACACACACACACACATTATGGCATGGGTGAAGTTCAGATGGCCACCATTATAACAATGATTTGACTTTAGGCATGCATACTAAAAGGCAAAGCACCCCTGCACAACATAACCGTCTCAGAGACATTTGGGCTTTTTACGATGTCCATTTTGGAGCTGCTTAGAGGCATCCTATCTCACAGCCAAATGTCTTTGCTAGTTTAACACCTGCTCCCCTGTCATTTTCCCATCCAGCGCCCACAGTGTGGAAACAGCATGCACCTGCACCCGTGAGTGCCCGTGTCTTAAAATGAGGCGTCTGAAGATACTGGCACAGCATTCCACTGATATTTTAAATGTGCATTATCAAGCGAGTAATATACCCCTAAAGGCTACAATGCTAGCGCCATCTTCAGGCCACAAGGGGAGAACTCACTGGAAGTAGGAGTGGAGCCACAGCTGTTTCTGGGCGGTCTGGATGCTGTAGGGCAGAGAGCCTCCCGCTGAAAGGACAATCATACATATCTAGTTATAGTTAACTTATTGAGACACATATTTTCCCTTAAAGGGCACTACTACTACTAACCCAAACCCAGTCCGCAGGGGTTAAGATGAATACAGGACAATGAGGGTAATTCCACACATGAACTGGCGTGTCTAAAATGGAAGGGTTCATGTGCTTATACACACTAGACCACACCTCACACAGCACAATGTTGTCCAAATAGCTTGAATAAAGACTGCCTGGGGGACAGTAGTAGTAGATCAACTAACCTGGGTAGCCCTCCAGACTGCTCCTGACGTCGTCTACTGATGGGTACACCTGCGGACATTCACACACCTGGCAGTTAGACTGCTTCGTAATCAGTCTTATGAAAGGTTATATAACAACTGCAAATTAACCTGCTTTCATGGATCAGAGAGAGATTATTATCATCACACCAAACAGCACTAAATATAGAAAACAAGACTGAACTCCTACTTCCACTATTACTGCTAAACGTTGTTAGTAGTAGTACTATGCCTGGCACTATGTTAAAGCAGCCACGTGTGTGCCAGCCAGGACACAGAGGTAACGTCTGTCTGTCTGCATGGCTGCACCTGCTGAGCAGAGCGTGAGGAGGCTCCGGGTGCTTGCATAGAAATCCAACAGAATGTGATAATGTGCTTCTCATGTGCAGGCAGCTCTGGGATTTGTGCACGGCATGCACAAAATATACATGCACACACATCTACACAGAGACAGAAATACTAGAGGGCAAACCGAGTGAAATAGACATGCACAGAGAAAGTGATGATGAGCAAGCGAGCGCGCACGAGAGAGAGAGAGAGAGAGAGAGAGAGAGAGAGAGAGAGAGAGAGAGAGCATCTAGTTACACTCCTCTTGTGTATGGAATCACCCTTGTGGTTGAAACGAGCATTACAAAAACATTGGGTTAGAACCTCTGAGAATGCATGCGAGTACTGAGTGTCTCATAGCCTACTCCTGTTAACTCTTTCCCTATGCTTTCATAGGCTGACAAGAGAGAGAGAGAGGAGGATGATACAGGTCTGATCTAGTGCTCATGATTACAGTGAGTTGCTAGCTGCTAGCTAATTATCCACACAGAGGTCAGCCGGAGCTCACATGGTCTGCTTGTTACGTTCTACCGGGAGGGGCGGGCGTACCAAGAGAATGGGGGGGTCTGGCCGGAGAGAAGACTTCCCCAACGTGGTCATGGTGCGCTGGAACTCCCCTGCCAGCCATTTGGTCTTATCCAATCCCATGGATCCAATGCTGGAGAATTGACCAATGACAGGCCAGCTTTCCTCATTGGCAATGGGTTGCATGTGGTCGTATAAGAGCTGTCAATAAGGGAAGGGAAGGAAACACGACTAGAGCAAGCGACCGCTAGTTTCATTTGTATTTAGGTGCATATATCTGCCCTCCTCCAGTATTAAGGGCAATGTGTGTCTTCAAACAGACACATGTAAACACGTACTGCCCTTAATACTTCTGGCAAATCAGCATTACAGGTATTTATCTGTGAATGTGGTAGAGAAAGGAAGCAGGCGTTACCTTCCTGAGCCGCAGGTGGCCCCAGCGCTCCATGTCTGGGCCCACATATCTGCCTGGGCTGGAAGCAACCAGGTACACCCTGAAGACAGTGGATGAGAGAGCAGCAGGCTAGTGGGGGCAGATCTCAATGTGTGGCCCGCCACCACCTGAGTTGTATTATGCTTAATGGAATGACATACATGCGTTTCTATTGCGTTTATGGATGATTGACTACACATGGACACATGTCCATGGTCTCTTGAGACAGACACTGATATGTGATATAACGTTATGCTATTGTATGAGCCACTGCTACTATATCTACTAT
Organism: Typhlichthys eigenmanni; assembly: GCA_027564635.1. Taxonomy (NCBI): domain Eukaryota; kingdom Metazoa; phylum Chordata; class Actinopteri; order Percopsiformes; family Amblyopsidae; genus Typhlichthys; species Typhlichthys eigenmanni. The sequence continues at coordinate 6,320,209 of JAODUK010000018.1, forward strand.
CCCAGTGATAGTAGAGACTATCTGTATCTCTACTACATACAGTATAGTGTACTGTGTTTGTGTACCTGGTCTCAGACAGGTCATGCTCTCTGATGCGCTGGGTCCAGTCACTGAGTTCTGGAACGCGGTACGATGCCAGGTACTCCAGCAGGTCGCGCTTAAAGAAGGTCGGCGACTCACCCTCGTCTTCGGCGCTGCCCCCCGGTAGCCGTGGATACAGGGGGCTGATCCACATCCTGAGACAGAGAGCCAGAGAGTTCTAGGATAACTAACTTACACTAGCAACACTGCTGCCCCTACTGATAATGCTGAAAAACACAGCTCTCCACACCTTGTACTGGAAGCTTCCCAGTAAAGCAACTTCTGCTGACAGCACACTGTCTGCACAGTTTATTAAAAACAAACTTTCAAGCATTGAAATATGGCCAATCCAATCGTTACAATGTAATGGCAGTTAATCTCACACCAACTTTGAGATCTTAGTATCTCCATTATGTAGGTTTTACTGGTCATCATAAAACCACTACTGCAAATAACAGAGCCCTTTTCACCAAAATCACAATACTTTTTCAGCAGTTCCAAGAAGAGCAGGTTACCATGGAGACCAGCAGTCAGTTTTCCACTAGCATTTCAATTTATTTTTCACATATGCTTAATTTGGCTGTAATCATTGAAGCAGATGTACACTGCATTGAGACCAGTGTAGTGAATCCGGCGGTCCCGCGCATTAAACAATTCCATCCTAACATACATGTTAGCATTAAAATGTATTCCTCTA
>JAODUK010000018.1:6343319-6369842 GCA_027564635.1 Typhlichthys eigenmanni
ATTTACCTAGGCTATTGAATGGGTCACCAAAACAATTGCCCTCCCAAATTTTTGGAGCAGGAGCCGTCACTGCTACAGGTCCTAGTCTAGAGGAGCTGTCAAGAACACTCACACACTTTCATCTTCAGCTGAGAGTCTCTAATCTGTCCCGTACCTCTGGCAGGGTCAGACACATACGTCCAGATCTCATCTCGCCGCTGTGTTTTCGTAGACGGCCCTTTGAATTATGCTCAGGTCATGTGGTTCCTTATTACCGAGAGTCATTTGAGGTTGCATGTCATGAATACCTGAATATGAGGGTCTGATAGAGGCACGAGGCTTGGGCTTCTTTGTTGAGAGCTGTGTCTAGATGGCTGTTTACTGTTAGTAAATATATATATATAATCAGCCACATGCAGCTCAGATTGGATCACTAAATCAGAACAACAACATGCGGTTGATTTTTTAGGCCAGGCACATGCTGCTTGTATCAACTGTGCTAATCTTGATACTGATTCGCCTTGTGTTTCTCTGCTCAGGTATATATAGAGCTCCTGACGTCACACGGCTACTCCAGTCAATGACACATGCAAATATATACTAAATACAGTGTCATATATAATGTACAAAATAAAATGAACTCTTATTTGGATGTGGAGGGAGAGAGTTTTGAAGTATGCAACCTCGACTGTAGATCCACACAGTTGACACTGGATTCTGTAGCATTGAAGGAGATTCAACCTCTCACCTTGTAAGACAGCTGAATGATCCTCCAGTGGTGTCACAAGGCCTCCGGCCCCTAGTGACATCTCCAGGAAGGAGCTGAAACAAGGCAGTGTTGACTCGGGCCAAACAAAGCCCTGACTGGCTGCTCTGAATGTGTCTCTGGACCTGCAACCTGGCCAGCAGCTGTTGTTCCAGGATTAGGACATGTCAGAGCTCCACAAAGGATCATTATTATTTACCCACATTTCAATCTGCTGTTGTCAGGCTATCTTATGCCATTCTAACAAGCCTTATTGTACAGCAGCACATGTTCCTGAAAGGAACATGTGATGAAAGGTCTGTACTGAATTGGAAGGTATACTACTGTATCTTGACCAAAGAAGATATTTTTGTGCACACTTTAGCCTAATATAATTTCATATAATATAAGGACCTGTTTATCTGTGCAGGGATGTGTTTCAGTCGAAGTCTTTACATGCCTGATAAAAGTGATCTGTGTTTATTTATGTGATCCATGAGCACATGTCTGAGGCTTTGGCCAAGAAGAAAAAGTGTCAAAGTTCAATTCACTGCTGGATGAAAACATAATTCAGTTTCTTCTGTATGCTACCGCCTCTGTTTTTAATGTGTTGTATTCAGGGGAAAGGTAGATTGTTAGGGGGGCTGGTTGACAATTGGTTGGCCTGCGTGTGTGCGTGTAGGTTTGCATGAAGATATCAATGTGTAGTTTGTGTGTGCATCACTTATGTCCTGGTTATTGTTTATGTGGATTTGGTTTGTACACATGTATGGGTATCTGTATGTGTAATGAAGATGATTTCACATTATTACAGTATTTCAATGTCCAGATGTTCATCCATCTCAGTTTGAGTTGAACCAAAGATACACCAGAACATAAGATTTAGCATTACAAGCTTTGACAATAGTATGCAATGGTTCTCTTAAGTGGACATGGCCACCTTGCCTCTCTGGATGAAAGCAGAGGGTTGTGCATTGCATGAGGTTAATAGTTCCAGTAGTAATGAACCGTCCATCACAGTGTTCTGTGTTCTCAGATCTCATGAGAGTGTGCTGTCTTAAAAATGCCATTTTAGTGTCAGAATGTTATGAATATACTGTATGTGGCTAAGATAAATGCATGAAATATTTACTTGGGTTATTATGGGTTGAAATCATAATATGTGCTCATGTTCACTTCTCCCATTGGAATAAATAGGCACATGCCATAACTTGATTGACTGGGAATGGGAGGATACTTCAGACATTAAATCCTGAAATAATGTCACACTTGGAGCCTAATCAGAGTTGTTCACATTCTGACTGAGAGGAATGTTTTGCTAATAGCATTTTTCAACAGAGTTCTCGTTTATTCCAGTCATTTATTGTCTCTTCAGACAATACAACTGAACACAAAACTGGAATACATTCTGACAGGGGACCTTTAAATATTATAGTCTGGGCAGCATGCAGATTCAGTGTGTTCCGAATCTATTTTTAAGTTAATGTTAATGTTTGGGATTAATTTGCTCACAAGTAATTATGTGTTTTGTCAATCTCCATTTAGCTGTGAAAATCAGATAACAGAAGTATTTTTTCTTGTTTGATAGAATGTCATACTGGTAATAGTGGACATTAGTCTGGTTTGGCAGCACCCTTTAATTTGGCCCAGTTTCCATTGCTCTTGGATTTGTCTGCACATATTACTAGAGCCCCCCCCACCACCACTACCACCACCACACACACACACACACACACACACACACACACAGCCGTACCACCCCACTGATTTAATAAACCCCCTCTGGATTAACATTTTCTGTTTATTTCAGGAAGAATCCAGCCATTTATTTTAGCATTCACACTAAACACAGGATTTTCATTTGGTTTTGAAACACAGATTTAAAACACAGCATTGAAGTTTATTGATAGGCAGTGCAATAAATTGATTGGTGTCAATCCGGGTAAAATACATCTATTTTTCAGGAACCTGAATTCCATAGGATAGATTTATCTTCTCAGATCACCTAACCCCTTCAGCACTTGACATTTTTTATATTGATATCTTGTAAATCAACTGTTTCATCATAAAATCAAGTCCTCAAAGTTTTAATGGTGCTGTTGATGTTTACTGCATATAAATCTGAATCGAACACACAAATCGATAGTTAGAACATTCCAGAGATGTTCGTGTTCACTCTGAGCACATCAGCATTACAAACCCAGTTCATCGTTGATTATTTATGGTCGTAATTAATAATATGCCATCAGATCATCTTTAAGAGCTGCACATTACAGTAATAGGGAATAAATCATCTAGTGCTAGGCTTCCTGTAAAATGTACGGGTTGTGTGTGATTCATGGCTGAGCCGTCCCTTGACTAGAGACAGTTTATTTCCCGTCATATACTGTAGATGGGAGAAAGCGCCATGTAATTATTTATCTGGCAAAGAAAGCCAGCCATACATCAGTACAATTGCGCCCTCTAGTGGACATACTGATGCATTTACCAGGTTTTGTCCAGTTGCCAAAGAACTGGTTGGTAGTTGCTACTGCTTTCTTTTTGTGTTCTCGTGTTCACCCACTGCTTACTGACTCCTGTAACGGCCTGTCTTGCAGGAATCCTATTTTCCACGTTAGTGTTTGGCCCGGCATGTGGCTTCATTCTGGGATCTGTCTGTACCAAAGTCTATGTGGATGCAGCATTCATCGATACAAGTGAGTGTCATTTATTTTCTAATTGCCATAGATTCTTACTCATTTAGATTAGATGTTTGTATTATGTATTATGGATGGTGTGCTAGTTATTGTAATATTTAATGTCTATGGTGCCAGTTAAAATATAGGTATTTATTTCACTCCAAAAAAGAAAGTGAGCTAGTTTTTCGTGTGTTTCTTGTTCTTACGTTATATATTGATAAATAAGTCCATTCCATTCTGTATCCATTCTTTATCATTTGAAATACAGTCATGCTTAACACAATGCTTGTCTGTTCTAACCAAACGGACGTGTTTCCGTTGGTAACATTAACCTCCGTCCCTCTGTGTGGTGACCAGGTAAGCTGGACATCACCCCAGATGACCCACGCTGGATCGGTGCATGGTGGGGAGGGTTCCTGCTCTGCGGTGCCTTACTCTTCCTGTCATCCCTCTTCATGTTCGGCTTTCCCCAGGCCCTGGACCAGCAGGACGTGGACAGTGGCGGGGAGAGCGAGCAGGCCATGCTGCCCCCCTCCCTGGCACCAGAGTACCAGGGCTCCAAGCCCAGCAACGGGCTGACTCTCAGCTGTGATGCCAACAGTGGCCTGACAGTGTGCCAGCACCTCAGAGGTCAGTCAGCAGACTGGTACAGCCAGGCACACGCGTGTGGTCCTGCCTTAACGTGTTGTCACTGGAACTACTTTGTGTTCTGCTTCTGTGTCACGTTTACAATATGACCTGCAGCTATTTATTGTTGTGTAGATGGTAAATGAGACAAATAATAATACCCTTTATTTACCTTTAACAAATAGTGTTTACAAATTGACAGTCAACGTGCAGCAGAATACTCTTAACTGAGCACTAAAAGGAAAGGAATCAGAAGCAGAATTGTGAGAGATAATGAGAGGAAAGAGGAAGAGTGGCTCAAGTGAATGCTGATTCATTCATGAAGCGTCTGTGCCTTAGTTTGCACTGAATTGCTTATTTAGTTATATTTACTAAAATAGCACTTAAAATGCACACTGCCCCCTAGTGGTGTCTGGAATATTGAATCGCGTTAGACAACAAATGGTCACCTTTTTCTGTGTCTGTAACATTGCCCTCTCTGTAACAGTGATTCCTCGGGTGACCAGACACCTCCTGTCCAACCCAGTGTTCACCTGCATCACGCTGGCAGCCTGCATGGAGATCGCTGTGGTTGCCGGCTTCGCTGCCTTTCTGGGAAAATACCTGGAGCAGCAGTTCAACCTGACCACTTCCTCGGCCAATCAGCTGTTAGGTAGGCAGGCAGGGACATCATTCGTGTAATGGAGACCAGTGACATCAGACGACAACAGCCGTCCAAATCCTTTACCTGCATAACTGAATACTTACAGGAGGATTGTGAATCAAATGTACATTCAACTCACTTTAAATGACCACTCCATTAAGTGGTAGAGGTGTTAGAACAACAATTAAGCCCACACATTAATATCAGTCCATGTTAACATCCAGAGCTCATTAAGGATCACTTAAAGCTAGAGTGAGCAATGTTGGAGAAAGATTGTTGATATGTGAACTCAACATACAGTACAAACAAATAGGGGTGTAAGGACGTGTAAGAAATCTCCATATATCATCGCAGGCTAAGGGCCTGTGTCCACTAAATTAGTTTTTAGCGGCGAGAGCGCCCACGACCTCATTTTCCGAGCACTTCTCTCCAGCGCTTGAAGCTAGGCTACAAAAAAAGGACATTGATGACTCCAGAGCCGTTCCAAAAGTTGAACGTGCGGGAAGCGCAGCGCTAAAAAACGCTGACCGCCCACGTTTTTGCGCCGAAGGCACAAAAAGGCTTTTAGTGGACACAGGCCCTTACATGACCACAATATGTGGAATCATGGCCCCTGTATCGTGATACGTATCGTATTACCAGATGCTTGCCAAGACAAACAAATACAGTTCAGTGCTTTGTTGCGTTCACATTTACAGAACCAGGGCTGTGTGGAAACTGTTTCAGCACGCACAGAACGGAGAGCTAGCAGACCTTGAGGGGATATCTGTTGAATTTGGAAAAAATGCGTATTGGATTATAATCGCTTACTCTACCTTTAAAGAATATCTTCAGTTAGTCTACCATGAAACTATGTGGATAGTATAAACCAGAGCAATGGAAATTTGAACGGTCAACAGTCGCATGGTTCATGGAGAGGCTAAACCTATGGCACAATAGTTCCTGGAGGTGCTTGGTGGGCAGCTTGAATATATATATACAGATATATAACTTCATTTTTTGGTAATTAGTAGTCAATAAATGCACCGATTTACATTTAAAATAGAATGTATTTGGTACTTTTAGTATTTAGGCTAACTTCTGGGAACTATTTTGAGGTTCCACGATCTGCCATTGCAGTGAATAAAACGGTCCATTGGAGTGAACGGAGATGGCGTAACTGTTATTTCCATGGCTCTGGTATAAACTAACCACATAGTTTCATGGTTAGACTAATCTAATGTCAACTTTTTGTTGCTTAAATTGAAAGTAATCACTTGTATTTTGATGATTTGATGCTAAAATGGACCTTTTTGACGTCCCATATGGAACCCGTGTCTCTTCCCAGGCATGACTGCCATACCCTGTGCGTGTCTGGGGATTTTCCTGGGGGGGCTGCTGGTGAAGAAGCTCAACCTGTCGGCCCTGGGGGCCGTGCGGATGGCCATGATGGTCAACCTGGTGTCTACCGCCTGCTATGTCTCTTTCCTCTTCCTCGGCTGTAACACGGGGCCTGTAGCCGGGGTGACGGTCGCCTATGGCAACGAGTGAGTACGGCGGCATGACATATGAATGTGACAATTTTGTCACAGTGCTAGCTGGTTACATACAGTATGATCACAGTAGTCGACATTAGGATGGCACAAGGCTAGCTTGTCTGCAACTGCTAACTGATTTTCATAATTCCATAATAAAACGTAATGAATGTTTTTATGTAAAAATATGTATTCATGTTTACTTCATCCTCTTTATGGATGTAACTTATTTAATACACGTATGTGCTTTTCAAATGTTGAGAACACTCATCTCTGATCACCCTCTAATCTCCACATGACACATTACCTTTGACCTCCACAGGACTTTGCATTCACGGGAGCGACCCGAGTCCGCCTGCATCAACAACTGCAACTGCTACACAGCCTCGGTGAGCCCCGTGTGTGGCTCCAACGGGGTCACCTACCTCTCTGCCTGCTTCGCTGGCTGCACCAAACCAGTGAGTGTGAGCTGCATTGTGACTGCTGTCATGCAAATTACCAAACAGCAGCTTAGACTCTATTGGTTTGCCTGGGAAACACCTCTGAGTATTGTTGGCTTAGAGGCGGCTATGAAGCGGGAACCTCCGGTGCTGAGAAATTAATATATAAGACGGAAGTGACACAACCTGCAGTTCATCAATTGGCCACTTGAGGCTGGCTGCAAAAGGGAGTCAATCCCCATAGACACAAATGTTAAAATGTCCGACTTTACAGCAAAGATAAACATGTTTACAGTCTTGATCAAAACACAGTTAAGGTCTCTATATGACAACTGTACGGGGGGTTACTTTATTTATAACTCATCACTTACAAATATATTAGCCATGCGGAGTGAGGTACTGCAATGAAAAAAAGAAAAGCTATGGGTGACGTCCATTTACTGTACATACACAATCTATGGCGGCTGTTCGTCGGGGGTTTGTAATTGACGAGAGGTACTTCCCTCATTCCCCTCCCTCCCCTCTCTAGAATCTCAGCAGCTGTAGCTGCATCTCAGCGTCCAGTGAAGAAGCCGTGGCATTACCAGGGAAGTGTCCAAGCCCTGGCTGCCAGCAGGCCTTCCTCACCTTCCTGTCTGTGATCTGTGTGTGCAGCATGATTGGTGCCATGGCTCAGACGCCGTCGGTCATCATCCTCATCAGGTACCACAGCTGCCCTGCTGAATGACCATTCGTACACAGTTAAAGCTGCTGTAGGTAGGATTTGAGGTCAACGAGAGCTCGTTTAGCGAAAAACTGAAGGAAAGAGCAATATTTTGTAAGTCACCATCTAAAACAAAACACACCCCATACTCCATGTTGGTCTGCCGTTGGGAAGCCAACCAGGGAAAGGCCATGATTGGTCAGACATCTTTGAGTTCGAGAGCCCAACACACAAAACACTGGACTAACTGCCTTGGCTTATATCGACAGCATTAAATTAAATAATTCTTTATTATCGTTGTTTATATAATGATTAGACTATTTCTATGGTTTTATTTTACTTTTATTATTTATGTTTCCTATATTAGCCTATATTAATTTGGGTAGTAATATTTGTATTATTGTTATGGTTGTTGTTATAGGCTATTGCTGCTTATGAGCAGGTTGCGTGAATAACCTAGATAATCAAGTTTATAATTTCATATAATCACAACTGCCCTAGGCTAATTAATTTAGTCATATGACAAAGGTTGTGACTTTTTGCCAGTTTCCAGCTGTAGACCGAACACACCTGCAAACATTGTAGTTCGAAATACAATGTGGTTGAAACCAACACAGTTCAAACCATTGTCGTACTAACAAAGGTCGTACTTCAGATATTCGTTAGTTCAACAATGCATCGTACCATGTAAGTGGTTGTACGGGAAACGCACCCCAGAGCAGATATTCTCACAGAGCATATCACTCGCTGATATCTGATGTGTATGCCATTTATAACAAATTACACACAATTTATAGCTCCAAAATCCTACCTACTTTTAACATTAAGGCTATCTATGTGGAATAACCTAACTAGTTTGTTAAACGCTCGGTGGGAGACAACTTCAGATGTGTACTAGTTGGATACTGTATACCTAGAGGGCACCATTGAGGGAGATACATAAACTGTCCACTAGAGGGAGCTGTTGGCCTTTACAGACAAGCAACAGGAAAATTACTGAGTAACAGAATTATAGGAATGAGCTGGGGGATTCTAGATCATGTGTGAAGATATATGTATATGTGTATGTATGAAGACACTATGATACTTACTAACCCTGGCAATAGTAGAGACTTGCTTCAGTGAAATTGTTTGTGTTTTCAGAACTGTGAGTCCAGAGTTGAAGTCATATGCCCTGGGAGTCCTCTTCCTGCTCCTCAGACTCATAGGTATGAACATTAGAGATACCTTTTCCCCATTTATTATCACTTTTAGATCATGTATTGTCATTGTCTTGCACGTAGGCCTTTACCTTGTATACAGTACACTCTGTAACCAATAACTAACTCCATCTCTAATTGACATTTTTAATAATAAACGTAATGTAAATGTGTGCTGCCTTCAGTGAGCACATTATTTACACTTACTTTTAGGCTGCACTTAATGACAGGTCCAGGTGGGTGTGTTTTGCCTGGTTGTCATGACAACAACGGCACCTTTCCTGTTTGCCCTCTGACCTCTCCCAGGCTTCATCCCGCCTCCCCTGATCTTCGGCATGGGCATCGACTCCACCTGCCTGTTCTGGAGCACGGTGTGCGGCGAGAAGGGCGCCTGCATGCTGTACGACAACGTGGCCTACCGACACCTGTACGTCAGCATCGCCATCGTCCTCAAGATGTCCGCCTTCCTGCTGTACGCCACCACCTGGCAGTGCCTGAGGAAGAACTACACCAAGTACATCAAGAACAGCGAGGGCTACCTCACCCCGAGCCAGCTGTTTGCCTCCAACGTCACGCTGGACAACCTGGGCAAGGAGATTACCCACAACCCCAGCAACAGGACAAAGTTCATATACAACCTGGAGGACCAGGAGGCCAGCGAAAACATGGAGTCTGTCTTATAGGGCCACTCTGCCCGGGTCTGCCTGTGTCTGTACTGGCTTGTGACCACGGCTGGTATATGCTGTCATTTGCAATTCAGTAGAAGGACGTTGGTTCTTCGAGGTTTCTCGGTTGTAAAAGAAAGCGAGGGGCTTTATTATCCACTGGCCTGAGAGGGCAGACTGTTGACACTCTAACATGTGGACCATCATCTCCAGAACACTCAATGTTCACATCAGATATCTAGTCATCGCTCGTCATGAAGTCAAAGTCTACTGTAGATGAGAATAGCTTAGAGTTACATGGTATCCTATAATTATGTGCTGTCAAGTCTTACTATGAGTACATGCCACTTTCTTAAAATTAGAATATCTTATTTTAGGATAAAGCTGTTCATTAGCGTGACATAAGCGTGACTTGAACCAGTCAATTATGAGTTCCATACCGTCAGACCAGAGACAGTGCACTCTAGAATTTCATTGTAAATTAACGTGTCAAGGAGTGAGGTAATATTGGTCAAACCGTTTATAGCAATGGTTATTAGCATCCATATAGCCACTGATTACAAAAGGCATTTGACAAGGTAACAGATGAGAAGTTACAAGAGGCTGTGATTGACTCCTAAATTGAATAGTGTTAGGTTCAAGAGCATGTAACCAGGACGGATGGAGGAATTAGACCTGTGACTGATTTAAGCACCGACTCAAATTTAGGGTTTCAACAAAATAAAAGCATCAATAAATGCATATCCCAATTTAAGATGCGCTGTTTAAATGTGATCAATAGCCAAATACTTTTGGAGCTAGCCTCTTCCGTTTGATTTGCTGTTGAAATGAGTTGGCTGGAAGAAAGCTTCCAGATAGCTTTACATCGTTTAATCATGTTGATGATGTGAAATACAGGACTGTTGAGGCTTCACTGTGACTACGACTTTGTGACTTCAGTTGCCGTAGAGGTTGACCTCACCTTAAAGAAGTAATGTTTTTGATTGAATTGGATCAATAGCCAAGCTACATTAGTAAGTTTAATATTTTAGCTTGAGGTGGAAAAGCCACGTCTATTCAGTGGGAATAGACGTGGCTGTGTTATGTATTTTAGTCGGCAGAAGAGGACAAATAGGTCATTTGTGTTGAGCTACAGTATGCTGCATACTAGTTTGTTCAAATACACAGCATACAGTTTAAAGGTAGCAGTGCAACAAAAGCCACATAGAAGAGTCAGAGGCTGTCTAGCGCTAACCAGCCACATCAATTCATAAAACCTGTGTGGTTGGAATGGGTCTTTAAGCTGATGGCGCTAAGTAGTTTTTCTTACACGTCTTAAGACTGGTTTACTACCAGGCTGAAACAAACAGTATGACCTCCTTCTCTACCTGGCTTTTCCAAGTCCTGTACTGTAACTATACAGTACATGGAAGATACATGGAGAAATTACAGTATAGGTGTCAAACTGGCATCTTCCACGAGAACCAGGCAGGGATATAGTTTCTTGCTTAAGGGTAAATCAAAAGGAGTTGACTGAGCTGTCCATCCTAGACCTTTGGCTGGTGATATTAGTCTGATTAAAAGCATGCCAGTATTGCATGCAATAAAACAATTAAGATATATTCAGTATGACACTTGCATGGACACTGGCGTTCATGACTAGGCAGTCATGGTGATGATTAATCCACATTTAGCAGTTATGGCCTCTAAATTGTATTTCTAATGACAGTGGAAAGGCTTTTTAATGCATACTGCATTGTGATGTTGACTAATATGTTCTTTTATTTTTTTATTTCTATCGGTCAGTTACTGACCTTGGCATGCCACACACAAGTGATGGCTTGAATACTCTATGAATTATTTTTTTCTCACATAATTCAATAGAAGTTCTCTTGTAACCGGTTTTAAAATTATTTATTATACAGAGATTACTACATAATGCTTATTTTTTTTCTGGCTTACTTTGTAAGAGTTTAGTGTTTTGCATCAAAAACAAGGACTTGTCCAAAGATCAGTCACTATAATACTTTACACAACAAGTTAATTTCAAAACTCTCCAAAAAATAGTAAAGGGGAATTACCCAAAGTCTACTATTGAACATTTACAAAATCTGTAAGAACCAGTCTGTAAAATTGTGAATGTGCAAGCTAACCTATAATTAAGAATTTACATTTGTTTCAACTGTGTGCTGGGAATCATTTTGTAAGAGTAGGATTCATTGTTCTTGAATTGAACTCTTCATATCACGTAACCACTAAAAGAACTACTAATTCTCGCTGTTTTCAATAGAGATTAACAGAGATAATATACAATGTGGGGAAAATAGATACAGTATGTAGCTGATTTGAAGATGTGAGAAAAGATCCCAAACTTCAAGACTGACCAGAAGAAGAGTGATTCTCTTATATGCCTGTCTAGGAGTGAACTCACTCATGACTATTGCCACCCTCCACCAAAAGCCATTCAATATGTTTAAGAGTCCCTATCATTCTGTTTTCATAACAGTCATAATAACAGGCTGTGTTTGGATTGGTTTCAACGATTGATCATAGATCAGCCTAGAGACATTCATGCTCGCACTGGCAGTAATGCATTGATAGAAATAGTACAAACAAAAAGGACAGAGTTGTCATTTGTACCTGTCACAGTACTTATTCAAAGTCCTCTGTACATACTGTACAGTATAGTGCCATCAAAAGTGCCAAAGTGTAATGGTGTCAATGTCTATGGGGAGAACACTCACACGCGCACACACACACACACACACACACCTACACAGGATTATCTAGCTGTCTGTAGCCTTGTGATATCCTTCCCATTAATTTGATCATTAATCATATCATACCAATATAAGTGTCCCAAAAATGTATTGCCTATAAAATGCTGTATATTGGTCTAGAAAATAACGTTATTTAGGATGTATTAATTGTTATAATAGTCTTTTTCTACCAGTGAAGTTACTGTCTTAATTTAATCTCTCTTTCCATCTGCGACAACACTCACTGCAGTCTGTTGCTTTGGTCTGAATAGCAAGACAACACTGCAAGTTAATGACACCAATGTTAAACTGTAGTCTGACATTGTAGATAAGGTTGATTGTTGAATATTAGCCAAACTTAACCATAGCAGTCCTGCACCTGTGCCTGGATATGTAACTATATTCTGAGATGTAGTGGGATGGGAGTCTATGGTGTGCCATATCAATCTGTGCATTGTTATCTTTACACTTGCATAGTTGTCAACATTTGTCAGTTCTCTCTAATACACGGCCTCTCCCTGGCAAGTGTGACATTGCTTGCTTGACCTTATATCAACCTGCGGCAACAGGACTGTTTCTTTTGGCACCGAAATGTGCTTGAGATGTTTTGCCTTGTAATGGAAAATGCATTTAGAGTTTTTGTTTTTCTATCTTATTTGACCTCATTATTCTTTCTGAGGACCTTGCCTTGTGCTGACAGCAGGATGACTTCCGCAGATGGGATTGAGACACGAACAGCTTATTTCCAAAATGCAGGGATCCAGAACATGCTAAGGATATTTAGCATTCATATAGAAACTAAAGTCTAGCCTGGTTAAATGCATTCAGATTTTGCAAGCTCCACCATTACGATTTGCTTCACTTTATATATCAGTTTGGGAACTCTCAATTGAAAACCATTTGTCAAATCATTAAATTATTAGCCGTGATTGGACAAGCTAATCACAACAAGACCCACTTGGCGATTATGTTCTGAACACTTAATTGCTGTTGGCACCAACTGAACCCACCTAGATGGTGATTGGCTGTGGTTCTCTCTCTGGCTGACAAAGAGACCAGACTGATATTGTATGTAAAGCAGGGCCAGTTGTACTGTAGATGCAATGCTATCAGGATGTTTTCACCAGGCATATTAGTATAATGTATTAAGCATTATATCATAGGTTAGCAGCTGGTCCACTGTAAAGAGAGCCATGATTTGTTTGAATATGTTGCTATCGGCTACTAAGCTCTCTGTGTATTTAGTGGACATTTTGGATTGGAGCTCTTCGTGTCTAGACAGACCTATGTAGGAACCAGTATATGTAGCACATTGACTCTGGCTGCAATGTGCTAACCATGTTAGTGAAGGCTTATGTTGATCGTCTATACACTAGAAATCTGGTGTCTTTTCGCTGATGACCTTTTACGAGGAAAAAAGGGCATTGGCTTTGGATTGATCACCTATATTTTCAAAGTGTCACTAAAGATTTTTAAATATGCTTATATGGCTTCTCTGGATTTCTTATTTTCTCTTGTCTTATTTCCAAATTATATAAATTGATATTTAAAGCTTTATGTTCTGTATATATTTCTTGGAAAGATTACATGATTGTATGTTTATTGTAAATACATTAAATACTATTTTTGTTTTTAGTATGACTTGTGTATGTCATTTTTTGACAGATCTTATTCATAATATTTTCTTCCCAAATCATTCTCAAGAAATGCATGAATTACAGAATCAGATTCAGCTCCTAGAACCAAGGCATCTACAATTACATGAGTGTTTCCAAGTGATACAATGTGATTGTAATCTTATGTGTCATTCTCTGTGATTGTGACATTCTCTGTTCACACTCTTTCTTCACAATGACAAATACTGGCCAACAGTGTTACCCTCTGGGCGATAGACTGTTACAACTGGGTCAAAGAGATGTTTTCTTTTGACTCTTCTTAGAGAATGTTGAAGCCTGCCATCAGTTCAATTCAGGTGTAAGATCTGATTTACTCTCAAATCAGTAAAGTCCTTAGCCTCGCTTTTGAGGATCTGGTAGAAGTGTTGCTTACCACGCTACAGCGGTTGTCAGTGATCATGTCTGGTGTTATGAACTGGCTATAGGGGAGTATCCTTGTCCTGCTGCTTTGAGAAATCTGGGAGTCAAGCTAGCAGCCAGGCTTGTGTTTTTTTTTTTTTTACGAGAGCTCTCTCACTGTGCGGTGAAATGGAAAAGCCGGGCCATTCCTTGTTCCGCTTGATGCCCAGCTTTGGCCCGGCCAGACGTTCTGGATTCTGGCAGAAAGACATCTTCCACCTGTCTTCACACTGGCTTGTCTGGACTGATGCGGTCATGTCAAGAAGTCGCACCTCCCCAAATCCAGGAATAACCTTTACATGACCTTGCTTGTCTCTCACGCATCCCTCGCCATGGACCTGCACTTCCTAAAAATCCAACATCTATTCTTGTTTTAGTTCTTTACCGGACCAGCGATGGATGGATTGCCATGTGAAAGTTGACCTATTCATCTTGTGTTACATGGATGACATCGCAAGGCATTCAACCCAATATGCATCATATTGCTCACTGTCACAATACATCGGAAGGTCAAGGCGTAGCGTAAGGGATCTATTAGCTGCTACTGGACTGACAACAGAGATCCACAGCCTGCCTGTCTTTAAGTTCACCCCACAGACAATGTCATAAGTCTTCATTTGCAGGAGAAAATAATACCTAGATGTTCACGCGCTAAATAAAAAATGAATTATTCTTATTTACACTGCATGCAGAAGTCACCCTGCACATTTGACTAATATCCTGTCTGCTGTTGTGGCTCGGACAGATGACCTGATTTATTACGAGGTTTCCTTCGTGGTTGCAAAGTGTCTCCAACTGGGTGACAGTAGCCCAATTATCCTTCATGCAGAAAAGGTCTGTGTACAGCAGAAGGCGTGAATTGCAAATCCAGTTGCAGCCTGTCCTTGCTATTCTCTAATCTAATAATGTGATCCATCATTTCAGCAGCACCACACTCCAGCCTGCTGAAACTCTTCGTAAAACGGGTCCCTGTGAGGATTAATGCAACAATGGTTGAATATCCAGATTTGCAGTCTTGCAAGGCAGTATGAATATAGTCAAAAAGTACATGTGTGATAGTTTTCCATTTAATCCCTTCGAAGAGAAGGTTACTTCCTGTGGTTTGGTC
The DNA here is from genome assembly GCA_027564635.1 of Typhlichthys eigenmanni. Taxonomy (NCBI): domain Eukaryota; kingdom Metazoa; phylum Chordata; class Actinopteri; order Percopsiformes; family Amblyopsidae; genus Typhlichthys; species Typhlichthys eigenmanni. The sequence goes on from JAODUK010000018.1 coordinate 6,358,434, forward strand.
CACGTAGAACTTCAGTAGAAGCTGGCAGGCTGCTACACACAATGTTCTGACCTGCTGTTTTGTTTTTTGTTCTTGCCACTAACCTTCCTAACACGCTGTTGACACAAATAATCAGCGTGGATCTCGGGAAGAACGCCACAATGGCTCTCCACTTGAACAACACGCAGACGTATGTACTGTATGTGCTGAGGCAAAGCTGTGTTTGCCTCCTGCTCCGCAGTGGAGCTGTTGTTTGAGGGATGGTCTTAGCAGGGAATCATCCATTACCCTGATGAGCTGGAAGCCCCTGGGCCCTGACAACACATGCAGCCACTAGATGAGGTAGACAGCCTACTGCCAGTATTTGTCCTGCTAAAGCATTCATCAAACTAATTACCCAGGATGCCAGGCAGCTCTGATGGGCCGGTGAAGCCACGGCTGCTCGTTTAGAGGGGAGGTGACACAGGCTCAGAACAGCCTTAACCAGGAGCCTCTCCGGCACATAATTAACTCCAGCAACATGACAAATTGGAATGATGAATCTAGCCTCTATGAATAGATACAAATACATGATCAGTCAAAACGGTGCACGACGCTCTCTGTCTGGAGATATAGTGCATTGTGAAGGACAAAGACTTTTCTGTGAATGGCATTTGTTCTACTGGTGGCAACCAATGTCAGAGGGTTGTTGTTCTTTTGTTGTTCTTCTGCAGGAAATTGGGAGAAAATTGATTAGAAATATGTTAAATGTATGTGCCAAACTAACACTTTGTTTCATCTAAATGTGATATAACTTAACGCATTTAAAATTTTCTCATGGGAAATACCTTCAGGGGCTCTTATCAAACACAGACAGATTTAAAGGAGTGTCTCACAGTCTCATGTCCTCTGACCATGAAATGCACTTGTAACACCAATGTTTTTGTGTTTAGTTTAGTTTAAATAAGTGAGCAACTGCCTGTGCTCATTTTGGCCTTGGACCAGTCATATAAACCACCGAAATATCCAATAAATCACCTCAGCACCTTGCTACGCTAGCTGTGCACCATGAAACACGGAATGAAACAGACACAATACCGGGTTTTATACACCTGAATTTAAAAGGGAATAGAGACAATATAACAGACAACCTCATTATTTGTCACTCAACAAATACAATATAATCACAACCTGGGATATTTTTACAATGTTTATGTAACAAATTAGTTAGAGGTTTTTATTATTGTTAAATTGTTTCTCCATAAATGACAATATTGTCCATAGTTATATACATATAGCTAATGCCTATAACAACTATTAAAATAAGTCATATTCAAGAGTCATACTGTTGCTTTGGTCAGCATTATTTATCTTCACAATAAACATAGACATTGTATTTTGTATTTTGCATACAGCTTTGCTGTCATGTCCTCCTTTACACAACTAAATACAGTATATTATGAATCCAATCACTGGTTCTACAGCTAATCACTGGCATCAGCTATAGCCATCTACTGTGTCTGTGGGCATTTCTGCCTTGTTGTCTGTGGGTTAATCTTGGGCAGGATGATTGCTTCCAAGCTTCAACCTGTCAAAGGTTAAGTAGGAATTTATACTAGTCCTAATGAGCCTCCCTGCACTTGTCCAGAATAACTCAATTCACAGCTGGGGGATGGTCTGTCTTATGTTGCTGTTGTTGCAGTGAAGCACGTGTGTATTCCTCATGTATGAATCCTCCCTTGTGGTGGAACGCCACAAATGCTGCCAAGGGTCAGAGGTCATCAGATGTGGCATTATCAGAAGGTGAAAGATCTATTGGACAATGCTAAAGTGTGCTAATCTAATTGACAAGAGACATTTTTAGAGTTTGAAGAGATCAGGGGCTTAGCCCAGACACAAACCCACCGAACTTCGAGCGCGAACGCAAACCCACCGAACCTCAAGCGTACAATAGGCCTACAAGCATTATCCTACAATTGTTGACCGAACACTGTTCTGTTCAGTAACAGCTCCTGTGTCTATTTTCTGCTGATTCATACCATACTATTTGTTTTTCATGGTGTCTTCATAATATTTTACTATAGCTATTGTTATAACACTGTCTTCCCTGGTGTCTTTTACATTTGTCTCTCATATTGTTTACATCATATTTTACTGTCTGTCTCTTTCCTTGTTTCTCCTAATATGTTCAAACAGAGTTTACAAAGTGCTTTGATAGACAGAACTAAATAATCAGTCAAAGCACGTTAAAAGTTGTAAACTGTAGTAAAATGCCAATTTAGTAAAATATTAGAAGGAATTATTAATAAGGAGAGCAAATGATAACAACAGAAAATATTAATAAAACATAATGGAAATAATATAGGCCAATAGGGTCTGGTTTCACTATTTCTCTGTCTAAACTGATGCAGAATGGGATCATAGTGTTGTGTTTTACATTGCCCATATTGACCAAGATTGTCCACAGTGCTATGTGGCCTTAAATGTATTTGGAAGTTCTGTGTCTGCATCAGCCAACAAACTATGGAGGTCTGATATATTTTCCTCATTATTAATTTAACTTAATAATATTTAATTCGTCAGAATTTGGGGAAATCGTGCGTTGCTCAGAAACCAAGCAGAATGTTGTGTTCACGTTATAATAAATTCCAGTGACAACGCTAGGGGGCATCATATTGCTGCCATTTGACTTTTCATTTATTTATTGTGCACAGCGCGACACACTAGTGAGTTAACCAAATTCCAAATTGATTTCTAGTATTTATATTTCACACTAAATGGCAATCAAGCTTAGTAATTTTAAAGCCTATAACGATAAAATGTATACCCTACTGGAATTTATAATTATGGCGCGCGTAAACATATACACACACGCGCACACACAAACTACTGACAGAGAGAAAACATTAGAGAGACAATATCTCAAGTAGGATGGCATTTTTTAAATTCTATTCCTCTCCAAGCCAATCATTACAACAAAGCAAATTTTCATCCGATGAAACGCTGAGCGGCTCTCTGGGTTCGCCGTTGGTGCGTCAGTCAAAGACAGCCTCTCTCCATATATGGACACCACCCAGATTGAAACGTCAACTAATTCACACCCGTCACGTAGAGGCATATTCCTACCCTCGAGTAGAAACACCGCCGCCACCAAAACCGCTTTCCCTTGTTCTTTTTACGATAACTTCTCTGGGTGAGCACGGCACGTCTGGCGAGCCAGGCCGAGCTGATGTCATTATCCCTGCAGCATCTGTCTGTGGTGTACTTCGTATTTCAACGGGGAAGGAGAGGATAAGATTTTTTGCCCATATTCCAGATTGGATTTTTTATTCAGTGGATTCTGGCTCAGTATTAACAACCTTCGTCAATTCTCTGGATTTCCCAGTGCAATTTTAAGGCCCGAATGAAGCTCTGTTTTTTGGATTTCGCCTCCGCCAAATTAGTTTCTGGATAACCACACAAGCAGAGTCGCCCATCGTTGATTGTAGTATACATTTGCATATAACTATATTTGAACAGGATTCATGTTATTGCGTCCATAATGTTACAGTTCCCCTACATGCATATATGTAATATATTTTGATACGTGTAGGCAAAATTGTAGCATTATAACTGCGTTACATAGAAGATAGGCGCGTAAAGTTTTGGGAAAAGGGGGGCACAGAAATGGCAATGGTAGTATGGAGAAACACAGAGGAGGACGTCGCCGACTCTCAGAGTACAATCACTTCCCCGGTGTCCCAAGGACCTCTGTCTCTCTCCGGAGACCTGGCGGGACATCTGAATCCGTCATCTTCCCTGGAAATGCCCCTGGCGCCCCAGGCGGTGGGCCAGGGCGCATCTTCCACGAACGCTGTGCAGGTCAACACGAACGCACCGGCGTCGAGCAACTCTTTGGACAAACAGAGCCAGCAAATCGAATGCATCGTGTGTGGGGACAAATCGAGCGGGAAACACTACGGACAATTCACATGTGAAGGATGTAAAAGCTTTTTTAAACGAAGCGTCCGGCGGAACCTTAATTACACCTGCCGGGCTAACAGGAACTGTCCCATTGACCAGCATCACCGGAACCAGTGCCAGTACTGTCGGCTTAAAAAATGTCTCAAAGTTGGCATGCGACGGGAAGGTAGGTGCTTTTCGGGATATTGTCGGTGTGAACGTGTCAGTGCCTTTCCAAATGTGTAGCTGCTTCTTGCTAGTGATCGTTGAAAGGCCGTTACTGCACTGAGTGGGCTTCGCTGCAGCGATTTGCATTATGGCGACTGTATAGCTTACTGTCTGTCGGTTATAGCCCACAGCCTTTAAATTGCATAACATTATTAAAACAATTGTAGTTGGGCATTATTATTATACTAATGTATTATTTTATTATAATAATACTTCAGGTGTGTGTGCCTATAGGCCAAATACACATTTCGATGTTTATTGTTCAAATCATCCCTGTGCATGCTTGTTTTGGATTGTGTTCGTGCGTGCGTGTGCGCGCTAGATACAGAGAGAAAGAGAGGTTCTACTATATTCATTATAATATATATAATATAACGCTTAGCGGGAAATATGCCTGCAGCCCTACATTCCGGTTCCAGCTCTCACTGACCTCTGTCTTGGTCTGGCTTGCAGCAGTCCAAAGAGGGAGAGTGATTCCTACACAATCCTACCACGGCCAGTTCGCCCTGACCAACGGAGACCCCTTGCAGTGCCACTCCTACCTATCCGGATACATCTCCCTCCTGCTGCGCGCAGAGCCGTACCCCGCTGCGCGCTATGGGCCGCAGTGCGTGCAGAACAGCAATATCATGGGCATCGAGAACATCTGCGAGCTAGCGGCCCGGATGCTGTTCAGTGCGGTGGAGTGGGCCCGGAACATACCGTTCTTCCCGGACTTGCAGATCACCGACCAGGTGGCTCTGCTTAGGCTCACTTGGAGCGAGCTGTTCGTGCTGAACGCTGCGCAGTGCTCCATGCCCGTGCACGTCGCCCCGTTGCTGGCGGCGGCGGGGCTGCACGCCTCTCCCATGTCAGCGGACCGGGTGGTGGCCTTCATGGACCACATTAGGATCTTCCAGGAGCAGGTGGAGAAGCTCAAGGTGCTGCACGTAGACTCGGCAGAGTACAGCTGCATCAAGGCGATCGTGCTCTTCACGTCAGGTAAACTCTACTCGAGCATTAGATGATAAATGATAGTCTTCAGGGAAAATTGTTTTATTATTACAGTTAGGGACTTCGCTTTAGGCCTATTGTGTTTGGCTTTCCATTCTTTATTTAGAATTTAAATTAATAGTTTGTCATTGGATTCAATTCAATGCAATTGTACCCTTTATCCATTGATGAAATTATTTGTGCATAATCACAGTTTGGAAGTAAAAAATATAGCCTTATCATTAAATATATAATAGTAAATGGGATACACACTGTAAATAAATAATATGTAAAGAATACTGACTGCTTTATGATAAAGGCATTGTTCAGTGTCCAGTTCAGTTATGGGAATTGTAAGCCTATGCAATTTTCTGAAATCTATAACCACATCATATTACATTATCAACAAATATCAGCATATCGAGTTAGCTGTATATATACATATCCCATTGATCATCATCCACAGAGTAGACCCAGCCTATGCGGTCAATCTGAACAGGCCCTGTCCTCTGGCAGACTAGATAGATGTTGGCAGTTTTAATTCTGACTTGCTTGCGACATTGGCAAGGTGAGGCTTAAGCTAAATCACAAATATATAGATGGCCTGTTATACATGGGGAAAGCAGCTCTAGCAGAGGATTTCATGGAGATCAGAACACAAGATTGTTGCAAGCATGTCATTCTTTATGTGGCATCAGAGTTATTTAATTAAGCTCCAACGACACGTGTCCTTAACATGTAGGTATACCGACAATTAAAATATTGCAGTTGAGCGAAAAATAAATAACGTATATGCCTATTTTAGTCAACCATGAGTGCTCTGTGCACGTGTCTGTAACTGGGACAAGCTGACCGCTCCTTCACCCCGGCCATCCTCATCCACTGCAGGCAGCCTATGGGGGCATACGCTCACGCACGCACGCACACACTCACACGCACTTGTGACAGCATCGTCTATAAGACTCCACTGGTCGCCAATGCCCGAGAGTCCCCGCTGTCACAGCCTGGCGAAATGTTGGATAGATTTTTCCAAAATCTCCTGGATCTTGTTATTTGATCTTATGTAGAGCTATAAGATATATAGCTTACTCACTTTTATAGGCGTACTCACGTTTTGCTTCTCTGAATAGGCCTACACGTTTCATTTTTCAAGCATGGCTCATTCATCTATTGTTGCCCATACACAAAAACATGTCCCCTTATTTATGCATCTCTAAACCCCGAACATCAAAGTTATCTGCTTTGAATGTAATGCACCTTATCATATAACCGGAATCATTTTACATAGCCTATACAAATATATATCAGAAAATTGTTTGAGAAATTAATTGTTAAATTAGATTATTTAGCCTGCAAAAACTGTTTACACTTCAGGTGAATTGACTCGTTCAGAATATTCAACTGATAGGCACTTTTAAACTCTTTAGAAAGAATATGCCAAGTAGTCTAACTTTATTGTCTTTTCTGACCGTTTTTTTTTTTGTGTTCTGTGTGTTCCTGTAGATGCGTGCGGTCTGTCGGATGTGGTGCACGTAGACGGCTTGCAAGAGAAGTCCCAGTGCGCGTTAGAGGAGTATGTGAGAAGCCAGTACCCGAACCAGCCCACCAGGTTCGGGAAACTTCTGCTCCGCTTGCCTTCGCTGCGTACAGTCTCTTCCTCAGTCATAGAGCAGCTGTTCTTTGTCCGCCTCGTCGGTAAGACTCCGATTGAAACGCTAATACGGGACATGCTGCTCTCTGGAAGCAGTTTCAGCTGGCCTTACATGCCCATCCAGTAGGAATGACTCAAACCCTACTTCCTCGCAGTGTGAAACTGCGTTTTGGGATATACTATACCCTACAATATTTATTGGACCCCGCGTAATCGTGTTTGTATGTTTTCGTTTTTAATGCAGACTTTTCTTTTTTGGATTTGACCCTGGTTGGTGTGAGAAAAAGGGTAATAAGTGTATTGTGTCCGTTTGTTTTTGGCACTTCTGATGAAAATTACATTTTATTTAACGTTAACACGTATTGCACTGTAAGCTGAGATTCGTTTGAAGAAATTATCAGCGATATTTTTTCTTTTTCAAATATTGTTTCACGTCTCATGATGACAAATATGGTGTCGTCTTCGAGACAGAGACTTTATTAGTCGTGGATTTATGTCCTAGAATAACCATCACTGGTCACGTGACTATAAATTCGCACGACTCCCGAGATTGCAAGCCTGCGCGCTCGGATCTCTAAACTGGCATGCGCAAGAAACCATTGCAGGGTATTTGTGTGTGTGTGTGTGTGTGTGTGTGTGTTGGTGTGTGTGTGTGTGTGTGTGTGTGTGCGTGCGTGTGTGTGTGCATATTTGTAATTCATTTTGACAACTCTGTACTGTGAAACATATACCTTAAATTATAAGTCATGATTTTTAAATAAAAGTGTATTTCTCAGACCCACATATTTTATTAATGGTATAGAATACAGAGAGTGTAAACCGCGTTAAACTTATGCCTATCCGTAATTGTTATTCAGCAGGCTATCTAACGCTGCTGAGGTGTTATGAATATTTTGTATTTTGTAGATATTCTACATGTTGGTGTTTTGGTCGCAACTATCGTGATTGTTCAATTTTGATAAATCGTTATTTCCAACCAAGAGCTACGTACTGGTAATTAACCTTTTATAAAAGCCTACATTTTTTATAGATTTACACGTTTCTATAGCAGTTTCCTATGTAGAAATAAAAGAAAGAGACGAGACACTTCATTGAGAATGCCATATTCAGAATATATCTTAGAAACAATACAAGAATTCAGTTTGAGTGTTCACGTTGCTGCAGTGCGTGCATGGGTTGTGTGTAACAGCGGTGGTAGTTAATTATGCCTTTGGTCCTCTTTCAACTAAATCCGCGCGCCCTGGGGTATTTATTACAGATTTGGTCGTTGAAATTGCGCTGAAGAGAACGGAATAGACGCAATTACCATCGTCTTTCGCCAGGTAGATCGTGGTCGACAGTGTGGAAGTTGACTGAGGAGTATGGCTGCTCTGTGCGTCTCAGCGGACACGGAGCTAACGAGGGCTCCCTCAGTGCCATGTCACACCCGCTTACTATCATGTCGTAGCCGCTGCAGTAAAGAAGGGATAGGACCAACGGTTTGAGGCCCCTCTGCAGCCGGATTGCGTGGCTTTGTACTGGGCACTAACAATGGGGCACTCCAACAAGCATTTCCTACATGAAATTAAATCACAGTCCATTTTAAACAAAAAGAACAATGGTCAATACGCATTAAATGTCGTTCTGCAACTGTATTAAAAGCAAGACATATACATTTGTTATATACTTGCACAGTAAGCCTATGTTGAATCGGCTATAATGCGCTAACTGTCATTCACAACTTGCCTTGTCTATACATTAATATTCAAACCTTGGAAAATATTTTTGCACGTCGGTATATCACAATTCTCAGCTAATCAAAATAAAGCTAATTCATAGCCCTATATATAAAGTGTCTTTAATAATTTGAACATGCTTCCATGAAATGGTTTGCAGATATTGTCTGCTGCACAGGCTATAACCTTGCAGCCTCTACTTTCAGTCCCTGCGCCATGTTGGAGCCTGGCGTTTCCTGAGTGTCGCCATATTATGATCTTATTCGACACAGGGCTATATTGGCACCGTTTTGTTGACACAGATGGTAACATTATCATTATATTATTATTATGTTCGAGAGAGATGTTGAGATGACGTGGTTAATAAGAAGAAAAAGAGGCATATCAGCTAAGCATACAGTATGTCAATAGCAAATAATTATATTTATGTGTCATACAGGTTATGTCTTTAGGTATTTATCCGGAGAGCATGCTGTGAAAAATTGTTAATCAAAGAGGTAAGTATTCAAATGCTTAGATCTATGTCATAATTATAGCCTATGGCATAAGTCAAATTAAATGTATGCCTATATAGCCTTAATCACATTACAATCTCAAAGCGCTGCATGGCCGCACAATTCAGATTGAAACAAACGGAGTGAAACTGTATTAACCGCATGGGTTTTAATAATCCATAGGAAATAAAGCGATCTGTCCGTCCTATATTAGGTCTAAGAAAATACGAAATTGAGAATGTATACTTAATGTTAATGCGCAAAAGCAGTCTTAGAAAGGTTATTTCACGTTTGTTGTATTGACAGTTTTTCAAATTAGGCCTATCTATTGTGTGTCTTTAGTTTCTCATACTTTTTGTCTTAGGCTAGGCTATAGGTCAGAATTGACAGAGCCTGGGAGATGTTAATTTGTTACTATATCTGCATACACATTGGTTTATTCACAATGTTTTCATTCAGTTAAATTTTTTTCAGATGTCCAGACAATCCATTTTATTATTAATAATATTAGTATTAGTAGTAGCCTAGTAGTATTGATAGTTCTATAACAATATGTTTTCAACCTCTAATTGAAAAACATCACAAGTGATAGCCTATCATTAATAGTTAAGATAATGATTAGAAATTCAATAGCATGCATTTGCTAGCGATTATAGACGTCTCCTTTAACAATAAGGTAATAGTCCTATATTTTAGTTTAAAAACGATGTTAACAAAATATAAATGTATGAGTTAATGGTGTTAACCCATGTTTCAGTAGTATGTCTCACTAATTATGCTAATTTCGCCAAAAATGACAATCCATTTGAATATATGCATGGAGAGGATGTTAAAATGCATGTTTCAAATAAAATTCCACAGACTAAGTAATGCTCAGATCTGCTGTATATTCTTGACCTGATGTGTTTAGTAAACTACTTGGCCATTTATAATAATGACATGACCAATAAGATAAATATTATTTAGGCCTATCTGTAAGCTCATGCTTGGTGAAAATTTACACCAGTGACCCACTCCACCCTCAAATAACTTCTTGGCTCTTTTCAGTCCCCTTTGACCTTGGTTTGTCCTTTTTTCTGGAACCACTTTCCAATTCCAAGATGGCCAAGCCAGCAGGCTATAGCTGCATAACTTTGTACTTGTTATTTACCACACCATGTGTGGTATACTGTAGACATACTAATAGCATTAGCATTTAAAAACGTTAAAATGGCATTTAAAAACTTGAAAATGCATGTCAAATGCAAGTATCAAGGTGCCCTGTAGGCCGCTGCATCAGACTGTAAACTAAAAAAGTTACAGACGTGGCATTTCTCTTGTATTGTTTATAGCCTGCAAAATATAGGCCTATCACACATTTTACTTTTGACATACATTGTAGAAACAGTATAAGGTTTTAGTTCTCATCTTTGCTAACCGCTAATGTTATTCATGCAACTAGCTGATAGGCAACTATATATAGGCAACTGAAGCTGCATATAGGTAAATTGCTGGTAACATCAAAGGGGCTTTACATTGAGTATTGTGTTTTATATGCCTGGAGTGATAGCTTGCATATAGCAAAATTATTATTTTAATCACAGACCACAGTACATTTTTCTCAGATGGAATAACTGTATACCCAAATATCTTTGTTTGGACATCTCAAAAATGGCATAGGCCTATAACACTTCCTACCAAAACAGGACATAGCCTATATACTGCAGGCTTCATCATGGCCCCAAAATATCAGAGAAGCATGGGGCAAAAGGCCAAATCGATAGTGGCTTGAAAGATAGGCCATGCGTGGGAGGGGGAACCCCAGCCCAATATGAAGATTTGACAAAAAGGTGACACTTCAGCTCCAACTAGGGCTCGAGGGCTGTCGATTAGCGCGGCTGTGAGAGTGGCAGGTGGAATCTCAGGGGTGCGTCTGGTGGTCTGCAGTCTGAGCAGACCACCGTGTGGGTGGGGCCAAACACACTCCACCGGCATCAAGGAGCCGGATTGGCCGGATTGGCATCTCAAATCTCAATCAGCATTCATTATTATTGTGCAAAGAAAAGCGGTGGAAATAGCCAATAGCCTATTAGTATTTTAGGTAGGCCAATAGCCTATAGGTAAATAGTAATGCTGCCTAACGGTATAATCAACTCTTACCAAGATAAGGTTTGTAATCTGTATCTGGTAATGCTTTAGGCCTAATTCCATGTGCTACATTAACCTAATGTTGGTATTTTTAAAGCATATAGGGAGAGGGGATATGTTGCTAAGGTCTATTAAGATGTAAATGTTCTATTGTCAGTGAAACACCTGAGACTACATCAAAATACACAAGATGTGTGCTGCTGTTTATCATTTTGCTAAATCTAACGTAATTAAGGTGTTGTTTATTTAGGACAATTTTTTAATTAACAAAGCTAGCCAATATAGAACATTATAACTCCTTGTACAAACATTTCATAACAGA
>JAODUK010000018.1:6372408-6399326 GCA_027564635.1 Typhlichthys eigenmanni
TCAAACGGGAGGACAGCGGGAAAATAGGGCAAAATACGGGAGAATCCCGGAAAAAACGGGAGGGTTGACAGCTATGCACCCTGCATGCTGTATACTTACTGGACTGACCAGTACTTTACTAGACTACTGTGTGTTAATATGGCGGGTGGATTGAGTAAATTAAGTCTCACATGATTTCTATCAATATAAATAAAAAATTGGCAGCTAAACAGTAATCCATATTTTCTTTACTATCTTTACTCTCTTACCTTACATTGTGTTCTTATTTTTCTTGTGTAGTTTTGGGATTATAGACAGCCACGGAAGTACCTCAACATCCTCCCATGCCAGGTTCCAGTGTGGAAGGCCAGATACACTGTGAGTTTGCTGCACATGGTTGACTCTCTACAGACCCCTATTTAATATATGTGCCTTTGTTTTGTTATCTGAGGATTAGAATAGTTGGCCAATGATGTTTGCTCGACAAATTCGTCATCCAATTATTTCTGTTGTATTGGGAAATTACTCTTTGATCATTGTGTAAGTGTGAGCTTTTATTGTGATACATATTTTAACACGACATAGCCCTACAACTTTTAAGGGTACCCCTCTGTTATCCTTGTAGTTAAAACCAGCATTACAAAATATTTGCTGTATTGGTTTTATACCCCTCCCGTATCTATGAGTGACTACCACCGCTCTCTGCTCCTCCCTGTACAGTAACAACTACCCCACTACCGCAAACATAAACAATGAGCACGGGGTACATTTGAGGTTCTGTGGTTAGGATAAGGAACTAGAGGAGTGTCTTGGATCTTGATGTTTTTATTAGCAGTTATGCTACAGGGTGTTGTAGATATGCACAGTAAACTGTAAAGGGACAATTATTGTCTGCGTGTGCGCATGCATTTGTGTGTGTGTGGCTGTGCATGTGTGTGGGTGCGTGTGCGTGGATGCGTGTGCATGCATGTGTGTGCGTGTGCGTGACCCCATGGCAGCCATTCTCCAACGGCCTGGTGACGGTCATGGTGCCCCAGCTGAGGAGAGAGAACAGCCTGCTGCTGTGGAGCACCCTGGACCTCAACAGCCCTGTCCATGCCTTTGTGGGCCACGACGACGTGGTGCTGGAGTTCCAGTGGAGGCCCCAGAGAGAAGGTCACGGCACACACCAGCACTCTGAAACCAGAACATCGTTACTGGAAGCCTTCATCTGTACGCTCAGTGTGGATGTTCTGTGTGTTGATGTTCTCTTTTTTGCTGGATGCAGGTTCCAAGGACTGCCAACTGGTCACATGGTCCAGAGACCAGACTCTTAGAATATGGCGGGTGGATCAACAGTTGCAGAAGGTTAGTCCAGAATAAACAGACATGTGAGCCTGCAGATCTTCTGATGAATAAAAAAAAAACAATCCAACTGGAATGTGGAATTAAAGGGAATGGAAAATCTCCAACATCATATTTCTCTATCCATATGGTCTGAATATAGGGTGTACTGAGTTGTAAATGTTACCTTTTGTTGCCCTGGCTCAGCCTGGCCATAGCTCTCACTTCTTTACGCTGAGATTATAGTCTGGAAACCCTGTTCGGTTTAGCACTCACCAGTCAGCGACCAGTGGGCGTGGCTAAGTACAATGTCGTTAAAGTCAAGCGTTTGTTTCCAAATGGTGGTATGGCTAGATGAAGCTATACAAATCACTGTGGCAACGCCGATTGGTTAAATGTTGGTTAAATTAACTAAAGGCCTACTGTAAGCTCATTAGGAAGCAAAGACTGTAAACAATAACCAATGGAGCGTGTCCAGACCCTAATCACTGGTTAGGCTAAGCCATTTGGGGCCTGTGTCCAACAAGTGTGTTTTTAGGAACGATAGCTCTTATTTTCAATAAAATCCATATGTAAAACACAAAAACGCCCTTAGTGTTTTTTTGCGCTGCGCTCCCGGCTCTTTCAGTTGAAAACATTTCAACTTGTCAAACAGCACTGGAGTAGTCAATGTCATTATTTTTTTTTGTAGCCTAGCAACGAGCGCTGGAGAGAAGCACTCTGAAATTGAGAATGGGTGCACTCTGTATAGTGGACACAGCCCCTTAAGTGAACGAGTGTCTCCCCCGCATGCTATGCATCCATGTGTCCTGTGTGACGTTGCCGTCTAGCTGTGTGTGAACGACATGGCGGAGGACCCACTGGACGGCTCGTCTCTGAACGTGGAGGCGGAGAAGACCCTGTCCCCCCAGGACCCCGAGCCCCAGCACAGCATCAGCCACACACTGCTTGACCTGCAAGGTGAGAGAGCAGCGTCACCCCACGAAGCCACACACAACAAAAACGCACCCAATCTCGCACCACACCACACCACACGCAACACAAACACACCCCATCTCACACACACGCAAAACAAACACCCCATCTCACACCTCACGCAACACAAATGCACGGCATCTCACACCACACACAAAACAAACACACCCCATCTCTCATTGACTCACAGTGATACTGGTCAATGTTGAAATCACCATAAATCCAAACAAATCACCATATTTGACACGGTTACATGTTGACTATTGAAAGATGTTGCGGTTACTGCACTTTAAAAACAATGAACCAGTGAAACACATTACAAACACAATAGTGAAAAACCCCTTCAACTGTGAAATGTCCCTTAATACTTGTAGAAAAGCGTAATAAGCAAAATAATATTTTTCTCAATTGTTCTCAATTTTCTTTCTAGAATTAAAATTGTGATTAAAAAATAAATTAATTGCGCAGATCTTATGTCTTATGGCGCAGCAACGGCACAGTGTGCGGAGCAGGTGATCGAGAAGTCGCTGGTTCCATTGGCAGTTGTACAAGTCAGCCTTCTTTACCAGTCGTGTGCGTGTGCGTGCACGTGCGTGCGCGTGTGTGTGTGTGTGGGGTCTGTCTCCCAGACCAGGACGGTGCACAGTCTGCTCTGGCCACCAGTGGGCGCCATGAAGCTCCAGGTCTCCCTCAGACGCTGCAACAGGAGTTCTCCCTAGTTAACCTGCAAATCCGTAATGTCAACGTGGAGGTGAGACCAGACACTGGAAACGTTCACAGCACAATTTTCAATGCTTAACGTTGAATTGGTCTCATGGAAAAGTGAAGGAATTTTATCGTCAATTTATATTATTGGTTAGTGATTACTATCATAATCTTATGATGCGTTTGTGGAAACTGTTTTAAATCCCCTTTTTGTTGTAAATAATGTTCACATTGTTAATTGTTCACATTGATACTACCATTGTTTTACATGTTAGACAGCACAGGATGAATGGACCAGCTCTGTTTCTTAGTCATACTTAATAATGAACTACAGTTAAACTGTGTGTGTGTGACTCAAGATGGATGCTGTGAACCGTAGCTGCGTGGTGTCGGCCCACTTTGGGAGCCATCAGGTGCGGCTGGTGGTCAAGTTCCCTGCCCACTACCCCAACAATGCTGCACCCTCCTTCCAGTTCGTCCCCCCGACCACCATCCCATCTGCCACCAAGACCAAGATACACAAAGTAAGATGGCCGACCTTCATTCACCCTGCTGGGCCTGTCATAGGGCTGTGCAAAAAAAGTAAGATGGCCGACCTTCATTCACCCTGCTGGGCCTGTCATAGGGCTGTGCAAAAAAAGTAAGATGGCCGACCTTCATTCACCCTGCTGGGCCTGTCATACGGCTGTGCAAAAAAAGTAAGATGGCCGACCTTCACTTTGCTAAGCCTTTCATAGGGCTGTGCAAAAAGTCAATATAACAATAACAATACATTATCGATTCTACCCTAGTATTAAAATGAGATGCTGCATCTCAAGGGGCTATCATTAAATGCATTCTTATATTCATATATGAATATTAATACCCTAGTATTACTATATAAAAACTTGTTTTAATTTAAAAAAGCAACAAAAACTAACAGCAATCTATTCGAGGGTGTTTAAATGAAGGATAGAACTCCATCATCAATACATTATTCATTAAACAATTAACATTTATTTGTATTTGTGTGTATATATAAAAAAAAAAGATTGTGTTGCAATTCATCACAATCTGTATTGTATCGCGATCGTTCTATTGTGATGTATTGTGATATGTATCTACGTAGGCCACACAATGAGGGAGATGTTCACCTCCGTGCTGCCAGTGAATTCAGACGTGGCTCACAACACTGTACACATCACCATAGTAACCTTACCAGCATTTACCAGCTGCCTCTGGCTGCCTGGACCTGAGCTGAGAGGGGGGGAACATGACTGTGCGTTTATCTCCCCGCCCACCCAGATCCTGACGGACACGTCGCTCCAGAAGGTGAAGAGGAACCAGAGCTGCCTGGAGCCGTGCGTCCGACAGCTGGTGTCCTGTCTGGAGTCTGACATGGTGGGTAGCAATGTTCTCCTTATGTATGCAAGTCTGGGCCGCTCGGCAGCCATCTTGGTAAACGCCTGCGGGCAGTTATTAGGAAGACTGTATCTAAATGAATGGGGAGAGAGCCGTAACTGCTCTTTCCGTTGTCATCCGGATAATGGTTACTTTCTTTCCTCCACACTTCTACTGTGCATGCGCCACAGTTGGCTTGCATCACTATAACAACACGATTTGCTCCAAAGGGTTAATGTTTGGCTGTTACGCAGCGATTGGCTCTATTCCTCAAACCGCCATATTTGCCGTTACGGACTTCTCCCAGTGGTTCTATTCAGACTCCTCTATAATGTGTATAGCCAGCGCCCAGAGAGGTCTACAGAGGCCACCATATTTGGGTCGCCTCGCTCACTGACGTGTCTCCCCCTCCCCCTCCCTGCAGACCCAGGAGGACGGTCCTGCTCCCAGTCCCTTCGTCCTCTCCAACCCAGTCACCCCGGCCCTGCCAGCCTTCCCTCGGGTCATCAACACGTACGGCTCCTACCAGGTGCATGGAGCTCTTTATCTGGGATGGTGAGGGGTGTGAAGGGCTGGCCCTGGCCCGGCTCCGCCCGAGGGGAGGGGATGGGCAGGGAGGAGTGGGGAGTTAGCTCAGTTTCCGCTGAAACTAAGCCCTGGTTGCTTTAGCGTTTGCACAGCTCCTCTGGACGGCGGGCCAATCGGCGACCAGTGGGGCGGTGGCTAACTGCCATGACAACCAGACACAATGGAGCCTAGTTTCCAGCCGACTATTGCTATTTATAGTTGAGATGTTCAATCAATATGACAAAAGGTGTATTGGCTTCCAATCGAGTTTGTTTCAACATGGTGGTAGAGCTAGTTCTAAAGATACAGTTGTAGCAGCGCTGATTGGTCAGAATCAACCCGCGGTCTTCGCCCATTAGAACGAAAAGACTATAACCATTGCCAATGAGACGTATCTAGACCTTATTCACAAAGTTAAATTAGGGTCTGGTTACACCAGGCTAAGGGTGGGGAGGCTCTGCTATATTTGTACAGAATATTGAACTGATAGAGTTTGAAGGGCATCATGACTAAAGCACTTGCCCAAATTGAAGGCACTTTAATTTCCAATATTTTACTAGCTTCCAGGGGTTTTCCTGCCGCAGAATGGGCCTTTGGAGCGTGAATATGCACAATAGTAAGCACAATCGGTAAAGGCAATTACTTACCCTATGACATAAATCTATACATTTCTTGTTATTTCTGACCATGTGATAAACATAAATGTCAACCATGCTTGAGTTAATTAAACTCTGTTAACAAAATTGGTTAATAGACATTCTTATAATTTTGGGGCTGGTGATTATCTTTGGGGGGGGAACAGAAACCTCTTTGGGGGGAGCAGAAGCCTCTTTGGGGGTTGGGCGTCTATAAACATAAATGTTGAGTTTTGTTGTCCAATCAGGACGCCAACATTCCCTTCCCACGGACGTCAGGCGCCCGCTTCTGTGCTACCGGCTGCCTGGTGTATTTCATCCGGCCCATCACCATGCACCGCTCCATCAACCCCGCTGAGCCCACGCCCAGGTGAAGCACCGCTGGCTCTGGGTTACCGGATCACTGGGAGACCAGGGGGTTTGAGTTCATAGCTGCCAGCAAGCCTGGGTAGACTAACGGGTCAGCGGATCAAACTGCATCTCTTTTGCCATCAAGATATTAGTCGTTCATGGGGACTATACATGTATGTGGTGGATGTTAACTATTTAAATGATTATTGGTTATTTCTTATATGTTACTTATTATAATCATCGTGATGTGGTGTTCACATTCAACAATGGTGTTAAACTCAAGTGTGTGTGCCTGCCTACCTGCGCTCCAGGTCATTGTCAGCCCTGTCGGCCTATCACAGTGTCGTCCTGACTCCGATGAAGATCCGCACAGAGTCCCAGGGTACCTTGAGGCTGTACAGCGGCAGCCCGACCCGCTCCGACAAAGACACCGTCTCCATCTCTTCTTTCTACTACAAGGAACGGGTGAGGCCTGGGGAACACACACACACGCACACACACACGTGTACACAAACACTACGTCATGGTAAGGAGTGAGGCCTGGGGAACGCACGCACGCACGCACGCACGCACGCACGCACACACACACACACACACGCGCACACACACACGCGCACACATGTGTATTCATGTTGTCATGATATTTCATATTTATGTGACCGGGGCTGGCCCATGTATGTCTCATCATTTCTGACTGAAGAAGTGCGTCCGGCCGAGGCGAACGTTCGCGGCGATTGCGCTTACTTGTAACTTTACAGTTTAGAGTATGTTTGTTTGCGAACGTTCGCCTTTTGCTGTGCCAATTTGAACGCACCCCAGGATCTTGTCGTGGCTGTGTCTGATTGGCTGTTTTTCCCTCTGTGTTGTCCTGTGGTGTCGCCTGTCTGTGTGGTCCTCCCTCCCATTCCTCCCCTCCAATCAGAAGCCCCCAATCTCTGCCTATCGCCGCTGGTCTGTACAGACCATTTATGACTGCCCGGTATTGAACCCTCCCTCTCTCTCTCTCTCTCCCTCCCTCCCTCCATCTATCTCCTCATCCTTCCCTCTCTGTGTCCTAACGGCTCAATCCAGTGGGTTTCAAAGTGGGGCCCGGGACCCCCAAAGAAGTACTGTAGCCCTGTGATTTTGGGGGATTGCAAATTTAGAAAACAAACGTTCTAAAATATTTGGTTCGATAAAATATGCATAAATGTTCCAATTCTGTTGACTTTGTTCATGTGTATTTTAGTGGTTTGAAATTACATATTTGGAAAGGTTTGGAAACCACTGGTCCCCCCGCCTTCATCTCCCTTCTGTCTAGAGGTAGCACTATGCTGCACGGCAGCCATCATGGCTGTCACCATGGCAGCCATCATGGCTGTCACAATGGCAGCCATCATGGCTGTCACCATGGCAGCCATCATGGCTGTCACAATGGCAGCCATCAAGGCTCTCACCATGGCTGTCACCACGGCAGCCACAATGTCCATTACTAATCTAACTCGTCCATTACATTCCTCTACTCTCCACCCCAATAGTGGCTGCTGCTTCTAATGCATACTACTAGCATACTGTATGGTAAAGCTGTGCTAAGGCCAATGCTAAAGTGTTTAATTACCATTCATCATTTATTTTTTAGTTTTTGTTCCATAATTCTGGATAATACGTTTGTTTATTGGTAGATTAACAACAATAAAGTGCATTTTTCAATCCAACCACTTTTAATCAAGTGGTGCCTTTTGCCATTTGGCGTGCTCCTTCTGGCTCACTGTGGGTCAGAAATCACGGCGCTTTAAGACGAAGCGCGAGGGTGGCGACTGTGGAAACAGGCCCGTGAAGCTGGCTGGGAAAGTCATCATCCAAGACATCTCCAGCCTGCTGCCGGTCCACAAAGCCCTGGGGGAAAGTTACATGTGAGTGATCTTACTGAGATGAATTAATTGTAAAGAAAAACCATGTTCTAAATAGTAAAACATGAGAAATGGAAGCAGCGGTCTGCAGAGCTGTATGTAAAACACCCAACCCAAGCTCCCAAGATCATCTCTACCATATTACTGCTGTTCTCCTTGTTTGGCAGTTTGAATGTGAACGACATCCAGGACACGTGTCAGAAGAACGCGGCTGCAGCGCTGGCAGTTGGCCGCCGGGACGTAGCCAAGGTTGGTAGTAACTGATTACAATAATGATCCATTACGTTGCCAGATGCATTAGTGTACTCAGATTACTGGCATTTTAGAAAAAAATGATTTAAAATGGATGTTTGCAGAAGAAAATTAAAGCATTGTTTTATTAATGACCTTACATTAACGTCAGTCATTAACTGAAAGATACTGGTTATATGTATTCATATATAAACTATTAATGTCTACACAAACCATTAACTGGTTTTAATGTTTAACTGTTTTGAATAATGAATTATGAACAATCAGTAATGTGATTTAGAGCTTATTTTGTAGTTTGCATTATTTTCCATGACTTTACTTGACTAAGTAAACACATACACATGGCTGAAAGGTGGTTTGTGGGACTGCTACAGCTGTTCCACTTGCATCCAGTTGTGTTTCAGTCTGGTCTGTTGTTAAAAGGATATCACACCGTGTGTAGGTGTGGGCTCTGGCAGCGGCAGCCACCAGCCAAGACCTGTTCCCAGATGCAGACCCAGACGCAGACACGCCCTGGGCCAGACATCCCTTTGGACGCCACCTTCTGGAGACACTGTAAACAGCAACCTATTTATTGTTCACTCGTAACTATTTGTCCATATTTGCAATAAAGCACTCCTAAACATGTAAATGTGTATAATAGTCGTGCGGTTTTCTCCGCCCCCTATGCTACTAATCTGTAGGGGTGTAAGAAAACATTGATAAAACATTGATTTCTTCTTTGATTTATTTGTAAAAGGGACCATGTACAAAATATATTAACCTCAAAAGAGAGGAAAGATGCTTGTTACCAGATTTATCTTAAAGCTAATTTCCATCTGAAGTACCTGAGCAAGTTAACGTAAGTGTTTCTATTCTTCTTTGCAGCGGTGCCACACATTAGCATCGCTATGACAGTTTTCCACAAATTAGAATACGCCTTGCTCACAGTATCGCAATATATTGAATCGTAGCCCCTGTATCGTGTTACTTATCATATCACCAGATTCTACACAACCCTACTAATCTGTTTTCTGCGTTTTTATCTTTCTATGTAACCCACTGCTTCCCTCTACTGGTCAGTTTGGAGCACTACAGCCAGATGAGTGACGTGCAGACCCTGGCCATGTTGTGTAGTGTGTTTAAAGCCAAGGGGCCTCCCCTAGACTCCTTCTCCTTGTATGGACACCACGCCTCCCGAAATTCTGGCTTCCCTCCATATCACTGCCGCTACGTAAGTACCCCTGGCAGACATTGACCTCTATAAACCCAATGTAATGTGTTCATGTTCAATGTTCACTGTTATTTGCTTAATGCGTTTGTTGGGTCTCACCAGCAGTGAGGGTTTTACATTTTATTTTAGAGACAATTCACAATAAATATATTGCAACAGTTTAAGTAGCAGCATATGTCAAAGCAGTATAATATGTACATATAAAAGCATCTTACACAGCAATACAAGAATGGCAAAAAAACAAAACACCTTCCAAACAGGTATAAACACAATCACCCACTGAAAAATGCATCATAAAATGACTTCCCTCACCTAGCCACATACAGCACACAACGTAGCTATGCACCGTTCCTGGGAGGAACGAACCACAAACCAGGCGACAGACTGTTTGGGTGCCCAAGGGCAACAAACCCACAGAAGGGATACCATGGAAGCCTGGCTCTGTCTGACACTCGGGTCAGTTCAGTGGGATGACATTGAGGTCAAGCAGGCACTCTGCATCAGGCACTCTGCAGCCTAGTCTCTAGACCTGACAATTACCATTTTAATTTTGAGATATTTGGTGAATTTGACAAAAAAAATTAAAGTGTATCATCTTCCAGTCGCTGACTCGACCTTTTAAGCCTTTACCTGGCATGTTTCCTCAGCCCAGCTACACGTCCAGCTCCGTGACTTCGGGCTCGTGTTCTAGTACCTCAGACTCCATCACCGGCCCCTGGAACATCATCGGTAAGACGCACACGTTACCGCCAGCGGCGTATAACGGACGACAATTATACGAATGTCACGTTAAATCACGCTGTTGTTACGTACTCTCGCAGGCCGTGACTCGGACCACGGCCTGCCCTGGAGCGAGTCCTCGCCCGACGACTACCGCTTCTTGACCCAGGACCCGCGAGAGCGCGAGCGGGAGCAGCACGACATGAATAAGCGGTGAGCGGTGTGTGCGCGACCGCCGGCACACCACCGAAAAGGTTAAAAAAAAAAACTTTTAACGTCTCCTGTGTTTCACTAGACTGCTGGACCCAGCCAACACACTGCAGTTTGACGACTTCAAAAAGTGTTATGGTGAAATCCTCCATCGCTGGGGACTGAAGGAGAAGAGGGCCGACGTGCTCAAATTCGCTTCGTGCCCACCTGAACCCCACAAGGGCATCGGTTAGTGAATTGTACCACCCCCCCCCCGGTTAAATAGGTAGGTATAGTCAGCCATGCTGGAGAATGCTTCAATGCCATAGGGTGCTCCCTCAGAAGCTGTGGTTTACCCTTCCCTAGTTTGTACTAACACTAGTCCCGCCCCCAGAGTTCGGCGTGTACTGCTGCCACTGCCGCAGCCAGGCGCGAGGCACCCAGTGTGCCGTGTGCAAGCGGCTGACCTTCCAGTGCGCCATCTGCCACGTGCCGGTGCGCGGCTCCTCCAACTTCTGCCTGAGCTGCGGGCACGGCGGGCACACCACCCACATGCTGGAGTGGTTCCGCTGCAAGGACGAGTGCCCCGCCGGCTGCGGGTGCCACTGTCTGATGCAGAGCACGTTCTGAGGGGGCAGGGAGTGTGCGTGACGGATGGACGGACACGCTGACCAACCTCAACATGGCACCCGGGGCTGCTTTAGGCCCGTCGCTGCAGATACACGCTATGCAACGCAATATGTAGAGCAAAGGTTTCCTATGAATGTTGTTTGTTGTACTGTATTTTTCCAGAAGGCCTTTCTGAGCATGTTGAGATGGAACAGAGAGCTTTTTAGAAGCACTCCTGTTTGGTTGTGTTAATGTTTAATGTTGTGAAGGCAATAGTAAATGTACAAAGCACTGTGGACTATAAATTATGCAACAAACACATTGTACAGGACGTTCTTGAACTGAAGTCAGTTTTACTAAATAAATCATGTCTTTCTAGCAACCTTCACGGTTCTAACCAGCTTTACTCGTTACCTCAAAGTAAATTTTTAGCTTAACTGAAAATTACTACCGACTGTCTTAACTCTGAAATAGCAAAAGCAAGAATACTAAAGTCAAGAAAATATACATTAGGAAATCCAATTACTGCTACATTATAAGAAACTAGGTAGGTCATTTGAGTAGCTAGCTAGCTGTAGCTAGTAAAATGCTGACTCAACAAGTAGGGGATGATGTAGCCACACATCAAACAACATTGGAACAAACATTGCTGGGGCAATCTAGTCTATTTGTCTTGTAAAACCCATGGTCATGTATCGAGTTTACTCAATTTCTGTCATGTAATATACCAGTGGGGTTAAAGAAAACAGTCCACACTGATTATATTCCTTATTTTAAACATTTTATTTTAGTATGTGTTATGTTGGTAATGGACTAAATTGCTTCGGTCGGCTTGTTGATAATCAGTGTAGAAACGAACATGGCCTCAGCACCGATGCAGTGCTACATACCAATTTAAACATTTGCATAGAGCAAATGTGAATAAAGCATCTCTTGCACAATTTGTTCCATGAAATAATAGAATATAGAAAGGAAAATGAGTAAAAACCTACAAAGAAATTAGAGCAGTAAAAACAAACAACTCCTAAATTGGGCTGGATGAAAGAGTAAATAAGTCCAGAGATCTCAGGGTTTTTATCCAGCTTAATTTCTGTTTGCACATTGGTGCATTTTTAAATTAATTCCAGAAAATACTATGAAAACTGATGCACGTCACACACTGAGCCAACAAGGAAAGTCGTTTTGCACCTGACCTGCATTTTCCATTATGGACCTGGGGACGGGGAATAGAGGGAGAAGACCAGATGAGACTGTGGGTTTTTGGAATTTTAAATCGGACATGGCAACATCTGGGAGCCTAGGGCAGGGAGGACCGGGAAAGCCAGTTCCAAAGACAGGCCATAAAGATGCAGTTCTTCTTTGCATTTCCAAACAGATTTTGAGACGAAGCAAGAGATCTTGGAACTCTAAATGTATTCATAACAGCAGTGTTACTACTGATCTTCTCAAGTTTCGCCCGGCCGAGGTCAAGAGAAGAAACAACATCGACGACACAGCTTTCTCAAATCTTCCTTCGGTTATAGTCCAGAGTGCCGTCTGTCCGGGGAACGAATGGGCCTTCTAATCCTGAACCACAAACTCATCAGTTCTGCTTGCGCAACTAGTTTCCCCTCCCAGGTTGGTGCGCGTCCACGATGCTACTGGTGGGCACACTGCACCCCCGGGCCGTGGTGCCCACCCTCGTCGTCAGAGCTGTCGTTGTAGGCCTCTCTGCGGCCGCCCGACGACGAGCCCAGGCCCACGTCGTAGTCCTGCAGGTCCACCTCCTCCATGTCGGCGCTGATCACCGGCGCCTCGGACCGCGAAGGCAGGAGGTCCTCCAGCTCCTGTGGCAGGAAAACAAACAGCACGTCAACAGCATGTCATCACCATAGAAACCAGGTAAATATAGTAACAGGCCAGGGTGGAGTAAAGAGAACAAGGTGTACAATAAAACATTTAAAAAGAAAATTGTATAGTCCATCATGATTACTGTTCGTAAACTGTAAAGGGCAGGTACTTTACGGAACAAATACTTGGCAGTTGATTGGATGAATCATCTGGTCGTTTTCACCATCAGCAAACCTAAACCACGCCCGTATAGATATCAACACGACGCTGTCAGGTATGTTCAGTTGCTACTCGGACACATTCACAATGATTCCTAGGCTTTCCAGACTGATTCTCGTGGTGAACTTAAGTGGAGGCTAATTGAGTCATTGTGGAGGTTTGTTGACATCTGCACTGTGATCAAAACAAAAACCTCTCTCTTCCTTGCCATAGGGCACTCCCTCAGAAGCTGTGCCCTGGAATCTATACACACACACAACACTGGTCAGAGTGCCCACAAGTGTTTCCAAGATTGGGGAAAATAGGGGGAACTCTACATATTATACATAGTATAAATATGTGTACAAGCTGGACAAACTAGGTTAACCATCTACTCATTCTCTTCCATACTCCTCTACTAGTGTTATAATCTTTGTTTCTTGTCACGGTACTATTGGTTTCAGATTACCCAATCATATGCTCCAAAGTTTGCTGAATTACGTGTTTATTTCAGTCAAATTGTTGATTTATCTGGATGGGAAAGTGGCAGTTTTAAAGAAAATTATGCCAAACCTGCCCACGGGTTTTGGGGTCCAGAGAGTTAAGTCTGTTAAGAACGACGCCATCTGTTGAGCAGCATCAGAAGTCGCTAGTTGGACTCTCCTTAGATTCAAGGTCAATGCTCTAGACCAGCGTCTTTCAATCTGTGGGTCACTGAGTGGGAGTGCGTGGGTCGCGAAATTTGCAAGCAACCATTGAATGAAGAATATCGATGAAAGGCTTCCGCGCTTTACTATCACGCTGTTCCACTCATTAGTCGTGAGTAAGGGTGTGGCAAATTAGTCTACTTATTCCTGATTGGATGAAATCATATTTAGCTGCGTGCACACCATAGATTCTGGTGCGCTCTGCTCAAAAATAGTTCACACACACTATAGCATTAGCTAAAATGGACAGGCTTTTGAAAATTACATTATCGTTACTTGGTGGGTCACTAAATAGATTAGTCCTCTCTAGGTGGGTCTTGTTTGGGAAGCCGTGCGCTAGACTAAGAGTTATTAGTAACGTCAAGGAAACCCAAGACTAAAACTGCAGCAGGTCAACTATTCATTTTTACATCTCAGGTCACCATGGCACGTCTTACCACAAGTTTCTCCGGGCTGATCCAGTTGTTTTCAGGGAACTGGACGTCAAACTTGATGTACAGATCTCCCTTCTCAAAGGGGTTGCGGTACTGTGGCATGCCCTCCCCTCGCACCACTCTCACAGAGCCTGAAAGAAATGCACACCGGCAGGTTGGTTAGCCTACCAGATCGCTCTCCCCAGACTGATTTATGGGTCAAGTAGCCTGATTATTTTGGAGAATAAATGTGTAGTGTGAATGTATGACTATTTATAGAGGTGGTCTGGCTGTGCACAAATCAAAATCAATCCATGTTGATTTGGGCGTAGCCAACAAATTGCGGTACTGAGCAGCTTAGAGTGACTAAAGCAGGTCTCCCATCTGCATACTGGCCACGTGAGTTAAAGCTGCGAGTTAAATTGCTCTACAAATGCCAGTTACCATCTCCCTAGTTGCTTACAATCGCTGGCGTATGACCTATTCATCTGTGGACAAATGTACTACTTGTAACAAGTCACTGTAGATGAAGGTGTCCTCTAAATACCAATGTTTAGCAGGGTTCTCCAATCCTGGTCCTAGAGGGCCGCTGCCCTGCATGTTTTAGACGTCTCCCTGCTCCAACACAGCTGATTCAAATGAATGAATCAGGTGTGTTTGAGCAGGGAGACATCTTAAACACACGGGACAGCGGCCCTCTAAGACCAAGAATGGGGACCACTGATGTGGGAGAAAGGCACTCAGAGAGGAGCAGAGTGGGACATCGTGAACACACCTGGCTCGATGATTTTGCCAGCTGGGTACTTGACTACGATATGTCTGCCATCTAAGTGCTTCAACGTGAACTGAAAGCCGCACAGTGCTTCCACCAGACCAATCTTGTGGGTCATTTGCAAGTCGTTACCATCTCGTTTGTATGTCTGCAGAAGAAGAGAGGGAGGTATTAGGACATTAGTAAAGGCTTAACTTTCCTTGTATGTCGATGTGAGAATGTCAACACGGCCATCCCAGCCCACTCTTTATGTCCTGGTTATTACGGTACCCGGTAGCATTGGTGAGATTTGTCAACATTTGTAACAAACACATTAATTAGTTAGTAATTAATTTGTCTTAAAATTAAGAGCCCGTCATCGTTTTTCTTCAATTTTATTGGTTTAAACTAGAAATATATTTAAAAGTAGCTCCAGTAGATAATCTGTTAACGGAAGTAGCGTTGGTTGCCATGCAACAGACGAACGTTGATAACCAATGTTGTATTGGGTATTTAGGATGTCCTAACCCGAGATAAGATAGGATGAAGGTAGATAGGATAGGATTCATAAAGTTAGTTAAGATTTGTTTCTGTAATACCAAATTTGTATGGTAATGGTAAGAAGTGAATTTTCATAAAGTTACGCTAGTTTAGTTGAAGGTTTAACCGAGATGTTGATGGGATGTCATGATATGACATGCGGAAAGTATTGTTTGACGGACAAATTGGCAGGTAGATAGGAACAAATGAGCTTTCTGATTGGTCAGACTGTATGTCAATCAAAACTATGGCTGTGTTGAGTTGTTTGGTACCGGACTACCCAGGGCTGGGTGAGATATCAATATTTAATTTATATCGGTATATTTTCAAGACATAAAATGAGACAATATAATTTATATCGATATAGTTATATTCACACCTTTTTTCAGAGTAACCAATGAGAGAGCAGATACTCAGTCAGATGCTCAATTTATGTTTCTGACAGATATAGGTAGCCAACTAGTATTACAAGGTACCCTGTACTCAAAAACATATGTGGATTATATAAACGGTCATTATAGCTGCAATATTCACATGCTCTCCGCTATGGATTTAAGCATGTACAACTACAATTAAGTCGCTAAAAAATGAAATAGAATGCACATTTCCATCAGGTTTCCTGTTTTTTCTTATACTGAACATTTAACCCACTTTATAGAAAATACCGATATATATCGTGTATCGGCATTGAACCTAAATATATCGGAATATGATTTTGGGTCCATATCGCCCAGCCCTAGGCCTAATTAATTAAATTGCGATATTAATTTAATTCCCGCATTTATTTGTGCGTTGTCATCATCGATTATGAAAACATATGATCGAGCATTGCTGTCACATATGAGCACTCGAGTACCCGTGCCCATCCCTACTTTGTACAGCGTTTAGCTCCGCTAGCTTAGTCCTGTCAGGACAATCTGGTCATTATCACTCCCAACAGGAGACGCACTCAAGAGACATGAAGCACCGCACCTCACCAGCTGGGCCCTTCTGTTCACACTCTTACATATTGACAGATCTGTGACCTAACCATTACATAGGTCAACTGTTTGCATGTTAATTCACCCTTCATGGGAGAATTTAGCAACCACCCATCCAGTTATTTATAAGTCAAACTCTGGCTGCACAACACGAGGAAGTGTCGTAGTGGTGAAACATTTGGAAATTAGATTTAACAGTACGTGACATTTAGAATTAGTGTGGCATTACGTATTTCAGGTCTTAAAAATTATTTAAAAATGCTGCGTAGTCTGAAAACCATTTTGACCAGTGCACAAAAAAATATATATATACACACCAGAGGTTGCCTTGACCAAATTATTTCCCGTCATTGACTGAATAGTTTTAACAATGACGGAAAACTCTGAATGCCATCAGTCACTTTGACAGATTACACTGAAGCAGGACGCCCATTTCATAGTCTTTAATTGCACATTGAATCACAAACTACGGCAATAATAGGCACGCTCTTTTTTACAGGGGGGGCATTCCAATCGAATCCTATAATATTTATCTCACTAAAAAGAGTAAGCTACATTAAATGGGTTTATTTATTAAATCAGTCCGATTCAGTCCAAAGCAGCATCAGCTAAACTGATGCTGCTTTGTTAAAGTGTAAAATGGAGACTAATGCGAAACAAAGACAAACAAAGTTAATTAGGCATAGTTCATATTATTTTAAAAACAAAAACTCTTCAGGTTTTGGGAACCGTTTTTTGAATTTGGATTGCGCCAAAAAAAAAAAAAAAAAGGTTATATGGTAGCCTATTCAGTCCATGCTCATAGTGAACGTGGACAATGAAACAATTGGCCCATTTTATTTTAATTAATATTATATTTAAAAAAATTTGCATAGTGTAGCAGCCAAAAACGATGGCCAGTCCGACCCTGTAATGGTATACTTGCCTGCCCTACTGGTGCCCATTGTAGTTTATAGAGGTTAATACTGACTGATGTCTGATCAGAAACGATCACTGTGCTTGGTACAAAAGGGAAACTTTAATGTTCCTTTTGTACCGTACAAGACAGGTTTCCCTTCCAACGTCCTTGCCTGACATCGGTTGCCCTCGAGCGAGGCAGCAGCTGGAACCTACCTCGTGCTCCTTCTCCTGCAAGACGAGGACTATGTCTCCTGGCTCCACGTTGGGTGCCTGGTCGGCCTCCCCGCCGAACGTGATCTTCTGGCCGTGCTTCATGCCCTTATCCACGTGCACCTCCAGGATCTTCACCTCCTTCGCCACCTTCTTGCCTTCACACTTTTTGCAGCGGTCCTTCTCGCTGATCACCTCACCTGGGGTAGGCAGGGGAGGGGGGGGGGGGGGTGTTAATGGGGAAGTGAATTCTTTTACCCCACCTCCCCCATTGTCCACCAGTTACACTGCGACATCGTCCCGGCAACCTACGCGGTAGAATGCCCCCCCCCCAAATGGCCGCACCAGAGACTAGAAACAGGGTTCAACGGACGGCACTTAACGCATTCGCTTTTTGGAAGGATGTGGGACCCTTTATGCAGAAATATTTTAATAACAAAGACGGAGCATTGTTATGCAACTCAATGGAAGGAAACATGGAAATCTTCCGGTCTCTCACATTTAATTGTGAAGGCGGACATATGCAGCACCCAGACATCTACCATGCGTGGCCTGAAACAAAGTCAATTTACCCGAAAACAGTATGCTGTTGAATATAGCATTGTGGCCTCTGAGTGATTGTAGGTA
This sequence comes from Typhlichthys eigenmanni, assembly GCA_027564635.1. Lineage (NCBI taxonomy): Eukaryota > Metazoa > Chordata > Actinopteri > Percopsiformes > Amblyopsidae > Typhlichthys > Typhlichthys eigenmanni. The sequence goes on from JAODUK010000018.1 coordinate 6,390,352, forward strand.
CTATTCATGTTACTCAAAATACCCACCAATACCCCCAGAGATAAATCACTGGCAATAGTATGGGTGTACCTCCCCATTGACTTGCATGGACCGCTGAATCGTTCTGGACTGCATAAAGGGTGAAATGTTCTATGGTTTCAACATGACCGACATGAAGCAAATAACAGCATCCGACAAAAGTGCTCATAGCGGGGCTGCATCACGTCATTTGCGTCCAGTTACGACATTCCAACAGGAAATAAATCAAACTAATTTTGTCGCTGACACTAGGTCGCTTAGCATTCAATTAGGACAAGGGTTCCCAAACTTTTGTGCCAAGACGCACCTAGAGTCTAGACCTAGACCCACCAAGTACCAGTAATGTACATTTCAAAAACCTATCAATTTTAGCTAATGATATACCTGTGTGCGCGCCAAATATTTTTGAGCAGAGCACTCCAGAATCTATGGTGTGTACGCAGCTAAAAAGCACATCATCCAATCAGAAACAACCTTACTCACGACCAACGAGCGAAACAACACGATAGTAAATCGCGTAAGCCTTTCATTGATATTCTTCATTCAATGGCTGCTTGCAATTTTTTGCAACCCACTCAAGTGACCCAGTTTTAACACCGCCAAGTTAGGACACATACTGTACACACACACTGATGTACACACAGCGGTGCGGCGCTCTATTCACGTAACGACCGTGCCTTACCTTCTCCGTTACAGTCCGTGCACATGGACTGCATCTGCTGCACCATGCCCGGAGCCAGCTGTCGGATCATGACGCGCATGCCTCGCCCCCGGCAGGTTGTGCACTTCTGTACAGCACCCGTCTTGCCGCCCTGCCTGCGCACACAGCCAGCGGGACGGACATTTAGAAAAGCAGAGGACGGGGAGGGGAGGGCTCAACTGCACAGGGGTTTTTCCTGGCTCAGAATGGGTCTTTTGTGAGGGTGGTGGTGGTAACGATGCACGACAGTAAGCGTAATCGGTCCGCTTACAGTAAAGGCAATGACTTACCCTATGACAGAAACCTAATGCATTTATTTTATTTATGACCATGTGATAAACAAAAAGTATATAATGCTTTAAACCCCCATTAAAAATACCAGTTAAAAATATATATATAATTTTAGTGCCGGTGATTTTCCTTTGGCTCTGGCTAAAACCTCTTTTTGGGGGCGCCAACAATTCCTCTATGCGGAAAAACCGTTGTGCAAATATAAGCTTTGTTTCGGTCGGGAAATAGCCCTTACAGGCTGCTAACAACATCACACCTGGTCACTGCCACCGTAGTCTCGCAGGACCAACCTTTACTTACATTAAGTCTGGGACACAGCGCTGGCTAACCGCGTCAAGATCCACCTACTTGACAAGAAAGGTATTTTGATTGATAAGCACGACGACCAACTACGACCACGTCAGATTTTAAACTTGTACTAAGGAAATCGTTTAGGAACTCAAGAGTCTTGACCTTGCATTCACATTGCCGACATATTCAACTCTCAAATCGCTGATGAGCTATCGCCATGCCCTCTCTAGTGTCCAAACCGCAATCTTAGGGTGGGCGTGTCTTATGATAGCAACAACCATAAATGGCGTGAGGTCTACAGGAAAATTTGTCAAGTCAAACACAAAAATAGTGTGCATTCCCTTAAAAAAAAAAGACAAGATAAGAATTTTTTTGGGAGGAAACATTTGTAAAAATACTAATATTACGCTATGGGCCGCAAACAAACACACTAGGTAACAGCGTGGGATTTTAAGATAGTCATCTAAAAAAAGATGTAGAGAACATCTCTCCTGCCATTGGTAGTCGCCGAACTCTGTCACCAACCGGTGACAAAGTGGTTGCTGGAAATTTGCATGAAGTTGAAAAGTTCTCAACTCTGATCCGTTGCCGAACTTAGCTCTGCCCCCTATCACCAAGAAACGCTGGCGTCCATTCGAAATGTATTGAAACGTGTCTCTTTGCGAGCTAAACACGTCGCCGGTGTGAATGCAGGGGTGCAACTGTTTGCAGGTCTTGTAAATCTGTTATATAAATAGGCTATCATTACGGCTTAAAATAAACAATGAAATTCCGTATTAAAAAAAAATTATATAAAAAAAAAAAAAACACTAGCGTCCTGCCAGAATAAGGTTTACAGATTTGTGAATGACAATGCTTACAGCCAATGGAACTTCTACCCCACTTCTTGTGTGTTTACAGGGGTATATACGTTCTTATGTGATGTAGTGCTAATAGACAAAAGAGGCTGAGACCAACTGCATCAACTAAACAAAAATTTGGAAAATACTTCTATTCATCGATCACATTTTCAGTCAGACCTTTGACCTACAGTATATGGTGACAAACAGCACATCTCAAAAGGATTAAATAATTGCCCAAAAGGGCTGTAATATCACTCCAGGGATAAGTCGTTTCCATCCAAAGAGCCACTGATTGATAAACATCAAGGTGTTTATATATTTTTTAAATAAATTAAAAAACAGCACTGTTATTAACTAGAGCCATTTATTTCTGCAACATATCAATGGGAAATTGGCTGGCCCTACCAGACAATGACAATAGCTCAACTTTGTTATAGGGGGCACATTCTGTCATATAAGGGAGGGGTCTTTTGAAATGATTATGTTATAGGGGTGTTATAGCTTACCCATTACAAGTGCTACACAGAACATTCTTGCTAAGTTGTAGCTTGGTTGTTTTCCCATTGTAAACATCTTCCAAATTCACCCTGTTGGGAAAATAAAAAACACTTTAAAATCTTCTGTACTGAGGGTAAGAATGACATTTGTTTCAGAAATGCTCACATATCCATCCACACAGCCTTACTTGAGCGGATGGACCATATCCTCCCCTCTCCGCCGGCCTCCGTTCCGGGCACGACCTCCCTGTCCCCCCATGAAGCTAAACAGACCACCCCCAAAGATATGGGAGAAGATGTCGTCCATGCCTGCACCACCACCTCCTCCTTCCCGTAAGCCCTGTTCCCCATAGCGGTCGTAGAGTTCCTTCTTCTCTGGGTTCGTTAGCACCTCGTATGCAAAGCTGATCTCTTTGAACTGTGTTGGCAGGATGAAAGAATGCAATATGGTTTAATGTCTTCTTTGTCAGGTCAACTGTAGATTAACATCACAAGTGCTGGCAGCTATACAGAAGGCAAAGCTACATTTAACTGATGGTGGTTATTTTAGTCAAGAAAATCATAACTGCAACCATTTCAGACATACTTCAATTTGATCAGTATGTCTATTAAGATCCTTTGCAATTGTCATTGTACTGCATGTCTGATTTTAACCCATTAGTCAGTAATTGAACATTTTGTACAAACATCTTGGACATTTTAAGTGTAGCTTCAACTTCGATCTTTACCTTGTCACCAGCATTTGGGTTTTTGTCTGGGTGATATTCCTTTGCCAGTTTCCGATATGCCTAGGATTAAAAAACAAACAAGTATTTCAATAGAGTGTAATAATTTTATATATAAGATGTTTTTTATATAGTTCTTATTGTTTTATATAGTCCTAGGTTATGGTTATTGTTATTTATTATTGATTTATAAGTATATGTGCCGTTACGCTGCTGTACCTGGGTAACAATTTTCGTTCCCTTGTGTTCCAACATGATCGAATGACAATAAACTAAACTAAATACAATCGAATGCACGTTGGATCATTCGCTTGGTTCAAATATTGCATTGTGGACGAACATTCACCTCAACGATTGCACTTGCCAGTGTTCTGACGATTTGTGGTACATGTCGAATTGTGCATCCTCGACTGTGCTATGGATCATGAACCTGCAGCAGTTATTGCATAATTTTCGTCATGCTTAAGACAACGCACATATATTTCTAATACTGTAATCTGGATTTCTAGCTAGTACTGTTATGTGTTGTAAAATAAAAAAGTTGAATCACATTATACTGTGAGATATAACTTTGTGGGATCTTGGAAATGGGAACACTTAACACATAATGTGACCATTTTCAACAAGACAGCACTAGGTAGACATGTTTGGCAAAGCAGCATAAATTGCTAGAACACCCGAAGAACAAAAAGCTTCTAATTGTTACACACAGTGCACATGTAGCTTCATGTCTACATACACTTTCGGAAATTACAAATATTCCCAAACCATCTTTTCGTTGTTAATGGTGTGAATTGGTTAACACACATTATGTATATTTAAATTATGAAATATACAAATGTTAGATTGCAACCTGGCAATTAAAGTTAATCATATTCTACAAGTACAATGACAAGAAGCCTTATAATCTTGTTAAAAACCCGCAATAACAGTGCTAGCTAGAACTCCAGAATAGGTAGCACAAACCTACGGGCGCCGTCTCAAGCATGACGAAAATTACGCAATAACTCGTGGGCAACGCACAGTATGTCAAGGAAGCACAATTCGATGGGTAGCATAAATCGTCACAACACCGGCAGAAAGAAACCATAGAAATGTAGAAACCCAGCTAGCATCAGTCAAGCCACATCGTCTATGAGACTCATGTTTAGCGTGACGGATTTATAGCCTACTCAGTCTTAAGAGCTGAAGCAGAAAAGTCAATTGGATACGGTAGCGTTGTGTTGTCTAAATCGCTGTCTGAACCCATGTGCAAAATGTCCGTCAAGTAAGGTTACAAAGAGCCGCTAATGCTAGTCGTAAACACGTGAGCGTGTTATATAGTCAGTATGTTTAACAGATCTACAAAGATCTGTTAAAAATAAAACCAGCGTCCTTGGTCACAAAGTACAAACTGTATCGGCACCGTACGGCACATGGGTTCTTGATATACAATTTTAGAAAAGAGCGCTCCAACGCGCAAATAACGCTACAATACTGTACTTTATTTAGCATTCAAACACACGTCAGCTGCCGGTATACCAATCTTTAAGATGAGTTATCTTTCTGTGTATGTATCACTCACATAATGAAATCGCGGACGCGTTACTAGCACTGTAGTCCAGGCTGACACGCGTCTTTCTGCTGTACTAATGACAAACAGCTTACTGTAGGTCAATCACGTGACCGCCTCCATGCTAGCGTGCTCAGCTAACGCCACCCAGGGGCCTGACCGCTACATTTTACGACTGCAGTTGTTGCATTGTTCACCTTCATTAACTTAAACGTATTTCTTAAAATAACGAGCACACTCGTCTTAGCCGTTAACACCATGTAAATACACCGTGAGTTTACTGTTTATCACTTGAGCCTGTAGGCCGGCTTCTAGCCGAGGTGTCCGGCCCCACGTCGGTGCTAACGTTAGCTGGAAGAGAGCTACAACGCATTTCCTGGCTCGGCAGATTCACAACTCGTCTTCTAGTACATTCTGTAGTTGGTACTCCTCTCATTGCCTACCTTCTTCAGTTCATTTTCGGTGGCTGATGGGGACACGCCGAGAATGTCATATAATTTGGTGTCTACAACATTCGCCATGATGTGACTCGGGAAGGTTCTTCGGCGAGGAGGAGGCTGGCGGAATAAAAGGAGCCGGTGAGAACGTCTCTGTCGTCTTCCTCCGTTCCGGAAAGATGGCAGCACTAGCGTGCTCGCTGCTGCCCCTAGTGGTACACTCTCTGCGGTCTGTGTCACATCTTAGTTGTAATAAATTATGACACATTAAATAATTATTCATTTTGATGTTTCAATTATATCATATATATAATTCACCATCAGTTGTGGATATTTATATAGTCTAGGGCTGCCCAAGAAGGCTATATTTGATATATAGAACATTCATACTGTTATTGACTATATATTTTCTAATCAGAATGTGTAGACTATCATGATAGTCAGTTAACATTCTTTTATATACATTTCTGTGAATAAAATACAGGCCAGTTAAATCTGCACACGACTAATAGAGAATTACTGTTTAATTTGCTTTTCTCTGTTGTTTACATTATGAAACATGGGGTGTTTCAGTTATTCAATTAATCATGATCCTGTTAACTGTTCTATTAAAACGAATTTGCCTACTAGATTGGTTGGGGTTATTACTGTAGTTTGGAATACTGAATGCAGGGTTCCCTTTATATGACCCTTTGTTTGCGAATGTCATAACTGAATGGCCATGCCTTGCTTACAGGCACTGGGAGTAGAACATGCAGTCTATATGCAGGGTATTATGGAGTGTGACAGTGAATGTTTTTGTATAATTCTTTTTAAAAAGAAATGCATGTCATGATGTAACCCAATGTTGAGTTTGATAGTGTGACTGTGAATGTAAATTTTATTTTTATTGCATGTCATGTAACTCAATGTTGAGTTTGATAGTGTGACTGTTTTTATTTATTTATTGCATGTCATGTAACTCGATGTTGAGTTTGACAGTGTGACAATGAATGTTTTTTGTATATAAAAACTGCATGTCATGCAACCCAATGTTGAGTTCAATACAGTAGGCTCTATGTCCATTCCCTTTGAAGTGTAACAAATCACTTAGATTTGTCATATAAACAAGTCGGCCCTAAACTAAATTAGGCCCGCCATAGCATTGCATTTCATTACCATTGTGTGTTAGCAAAAGTCTCAGAACATTGAATACCCCAGTGCTGGGTTATTTTCTTCTTTTTTATATCAGAGCACTGTTTTCTAGATGACTCCTCATGCAGCAACACCATAATTAAGTGTTGCTGTTACTTCTCGTCTTGAATGAAGTACAAAGCTCACATAGAGGGTGAGTATGATGTTGTTTAATTCAACAGAATGACACTATACAACCAGCGATCCTAAAATGAAGCCCGGAAACTACACGTGTCCATGTAAAGGGAAATATGTTGTGCTTGATTTCCACACTCTAGTCCATGAAGAAAGGGAAAGGGGTTTGGATGCATATTCAGTCCAGTTTTCAGATCCAAAACAAACCACAAATGAACACTTATGAATGCCATAAAGCTCACAGAGCAGCAGTAAAATTATTTCTTTATTTGTTTTTATCAAAATAAGATCTCTTCGCATTCCCCAAGAGATAGCTGCAGCCTTGAGGATGTGCGAGGCAACCATTACAAATATACTATCATCACTATCATCTTTATCATCATCATCACCAGCAGCAATACAATCCCCACCAACATTCTGTGCTAGAAAAGTTGCTCATTAAATCATCTCACCTCATCTCAGGTCAAAACATTAATGAATTAAAAGCCAAGCAACATAATGAAACTGGATATACACTGGTTTTAATAGTACAGTACACGGACAAAAAAGAAAGAAAATATGTTTTAGAAGACACATTTTATATATATATTTATATATATAATCATATCTGTGCAGGACAGTTGGGTATATGTAAAATGTCAGTCTATCATCTGATACTGTGGTGTGGACAGTACCGTACCATACCTAGCTCTGAACGTGAGCGTTCACGAGGGCCTGCATGGGCATGGCTAGCATGGGCATGGCTAGCATGGTTACCATGACTGTGTAGCCGCCGGTTACCATGGCTCTCCGTACTCAGGATGGGTGAAAGGAGAGACAAAATATAATCTGCCTCGGCAGCCCCCCCCTTTCAGCCGCAACCTTGTGTGGATTGCTTGTAGTTCTCAGAAGCCCCCAGTAGAGGGGGGAAGAGTGGAGTGGGGTTGGGGGGGCGGTGTTAGATAGAGGACTAGAGATGGAGAAGAAGACTTGAAACCTGGCTGGCCTCTCTTCTTCCTCCTCTTGGCTCCCTGCTTCTTCACACGATGGTGGTAGAGATGTGTGTGTGTGTGCGTGTGTGTGTGTGTGCGTGCGCGCGCGCGCCTGCCCTCCACTCAGAAGTCCATGGACATGGAGCGCTGCTGGGGGTCCACTGCCGCCACGCTGTTGCCACGGGAGCTGTTGCCGCGGACGCTGAGGGTCCCGCAGCCCCCGCCGATGCCCCCCGCGATGCCACTGGCCCCGCCCACCAGGCTGCTCCCGTTGCCGCTGGCACCCATCACCCCTCCGGCGATCCCCCCGCCACCGCCGCCGCCCATGCCCGCCCCGCCCCCGCGCACGTAGATCTCACAGGGGATCTCCTCCATGACGCGGTCCTCGATGACGTGCTGGTCGCAGTCGTGAGTCTGTGTGTGCTGCTTGTAGCCGTAGCAACTCTTCTTATAGCCGGCGGCGGCGTTGAAGGTCTTCATTGGCGGTGGCTTGGAGAAGTCGTTGTGGTAGGACAGCTCCATGGAGCTCAGCGTGGTGCGGCTGTGCCTCATGCTGCCGCCCCCGCCGGCCCCGCCCCCGCCGGCCCCGCCCCCCACGGAGGCCTGCGAGCCGCAGTGGTGCTCGTGGACGCAGCGGGACATGGTGGAGGAGCGCCGCAGCTTGTGGAAGCTGTCCAGCTCCTCCGACAGGTCGGCCAGGTCTGAGGAGACCTCCTTGTCGCGCAGGGAGAAGAGCTCGTAGTGGGGCGGGTCGAACACCTCCTGGAAGCCCGTCTTGTTGAAGACACCCGGGCGCCGAGCCACCACCTGGGTGGACACAAGGCATTTTTGTAGTTTTGTAGTTTGATTTATCTCTAGACTCTTAAAAGATGTGGAAAGTAGTCTAATGCTAATTATATTTATGGCTGCCTGACTGGTTTAGGATATGCTGCTGCCTGACTGGTTTAGGATACTCTGCTGGCTGACTGGTTTAGGATACGCTGCTGCCTGACTGGTTTAGGATACTCTGCTGGCTGACTGGTTTAGGATACTCTGCTGGCTGACTGGTTTAGGATACGCTGCTGGCTGACTGGTTTAGGATACGCTGCTGGGTGACTGGTTTAGGATACGCTGCTGGCTGACTGGTTTAGGATATGCTGCTGGCTGACTGGTTTAGGATACGCTGCTGGCTGACTGGTTTTTGATACGCTGCTGGCTGACTGGTTAAGGATACTCTGCTGGCTGACTGGTTTTTGATACTCTTCTGGCTGACTGGTTAAGGATACTCTGCTGGCTGACTGGTTAAGGATACTCTGCTGGCTGACTGGTTTTTGATACTCTTCTGGCTGACTGGTTAAGGATAC
>JAODUK010000018.1:6399426-6417601 GCA_027564635.1 Typhlichthys eigenmanni
TCTGCTGGCTGACTGGTTTTTGATATGCTGCTGCCTGACTGGTTTAGGATACTCTGCTGGCTGACTGGTTTAGGATACTCTGCTGGCTGACTGGTTTAGGATACGCTGCTGCCTGACTGGTTTAGGATACGCTGCTTGCTGACTGGTTTTTGATACGCTGCTGGCTGACTGGTTTAGGATACGCTGCTGGCTGACTGGTTTAGGATACTCTGCTGGCTGACTGGTTTAGGATACGCTGCTGGCTGACTGGTTTAGGATACTCTGCTGGCTGACTGTTTCAGACGATGTTAAAAAGTACACTATTGGCATGACGAAGGATAACATACCTTCTTCCTCGGTTGCTTCATCTGTACCAGGATGGAGATGATGAGCAGCACCAGAACCACACCAGAGGAGACTCCAATGACCGTGCCATGAGTCTTAGTGATCTGATGAAACAACCCGCTGGCACGCTTCTCTGTAATGGCAGTGGGAGGGAGGGGCGGGAGACAAGTCAAGTCAAGTTTATTTAAATAGCCCTTAGTCACATTGCGGTCTCTAAGGGCTTTACAGCCTACATTTCACATGGAAACAAACAACACCCCCTTAACCTGCTCCTCCCCCCGGGCAAGGAAAAACTTCCATTAAAAACCCCATGTGGAAAAAAGGGAATAAACCTTTGGAAGGGACCACAGAGGGAGGGATCCACCCCTCCAGGACGGTTAGGATGCAATAGGTGATGGTAGGCCAACAAGATATAGCAACAACAAACATTTAAAACTTATTAAAAGGTATCCTGGAGAACTCAAACACGGCACATCCACATAAACATTTTTTTATAGGAGGGGGGTGACATTTTACGCGTAATGCAGACCAGAACAACACATTGTTCGATCCAAGTAAATGGGGAGGTACATGGGTTTCACCATAATATTGCGCATTATTTCTCTATGAAGGCATTAATAGGTGTTTTGAGTACATTACATTAATTCCTTCCTAATTAAGTACCTACGATCAATCTGAGGCTACAATCTCTGCAGTGAACTATTATTGTTCCTATTTACTAAGGTTAAGGGCTGTGTAGAAACGCCAGATTCTTTATTCAGCATGAGAATGGTAAGCTAGCGGAATGCGAGGAGATATTTTTGTGAATTTGTTAAACAATAAAAGTATATAAGCTCACAATCATTGACGCTGCCTTTTAAGAAGAGAGGCACAACAGGTCAGAACACAATTCGGGTTGAGCGTTCTCTCACCCTTGCAGTGGTTCTCATCCCAGGGGTAGACACAGTTCTGCATGCCGTTGCACACCAGGGAGTTGTTAATGCACATGTTGCTGTGACAGAAGAAGGTGTTGGAGGAGCACGGTGCTGCGGGCCGAAAGACAAGACACATACGATAACGCACACAGACGGGCAAAAGCAACCGTATCTAAGGAGACACATGTCTTTGAGCTGTCAGGAATCATCACAATAGACTGATAATAAATCACACACAGTAGTTCTAGGGTGACTTAGAGGAGGAGGAACTCTGTGAAGGATGAAGGCAGCGTAGGAGAATGTGAGGCCACTTGACAGCGGTGCAGGTGGTCAGTCAGGTGCCTGTTTGCGTATAAAGGGGGAGGTTGCACAGACAGGAGCGAGCTAATCGAAGCTGGCTACAGGCCTCTGGAGACAGATTCGCTGCCAAATAGAAGCTGGAGGTGAACTGTGAGAATGAGGCAGGTTATTTAGGTTGGACAGCAGGTCCTTGGGCTTTATTTAGGCTTGAGGTGACTACAATGCCGCAAACCATGTTTTTAGCTGCTGCAGCCTGAAATCTCCAAATGAATATGTCCTTCAGGAGAACCGCATCAAATAAGGTTTGTTTGATGGTTAATCGCTGGAAGATGATACCATCTTGGGCAATATTGAAGCTGTTTTTTCCCAAAGATTCCTTGTACTACATCTCAGTGCTGTGTATAATCTACTGATGATTAGCAATAATACGTGGAATAAAAAAAAATGTATGCAGGATATCACAGATATCCATTGATTTCTTCTTATTATAATGTGAATAAACTTTTGAAACGCTCAAGAAAACCTCCATAAACATTTTTAAGGTGTTAATGTCGTTATCATTGAATTGGCAAATTGTAGATGTAGTCATGTGCCGTGCAGTCGCCATAGTGGCGAAAACGTGTGTGAGCAATTTGAGACTGTTTTAAGCCTGTTTAAAACCCGGCCAATCAGCAGAAAGACATTGTGTCTCCAGATTCACAGTGAGAAGAACAGACATCCATCAAACTCATTTTCACCCTCTGTCAGATTGTACAGCGCTTCCAGCATCTTGCCCTTTATACAGACATTATACACATCTCCTTCTCTCCTGCACTCAGGCCTAAACACACACAGACACGCTTTTAGCGCAGATAAAACTGCAGGGCCGCGTTTCCATGGGCCTGCAATTCCCCCAGGCGTAAGTGTTACATGTGTTTTACACTGTGTGTGTGTGTGCGTGTGTGTGCGTGTGTGTGCGTGTGTGTGTGTGTGCGTGTGTGTACGTGCATGCTTGCCTTCGTCTGCATGTTTGTGTGCGTACGTGTGTGTGTGTGTGCATGTGTGTACGTGCATGTGCCTGCATCTGCATGCGTTTGTGTGTGTGTGCGTATGTTGTGTGTGTGTACGTGCATGTGTGTGTGTGCATGTGTGCACGTGCGTGCGTGTGTGTACATGCATGTGCCTGCGTATGCATGTGTTTGTGTGTATGTGCGTACGTGTGTGTGTACGTGCATGTGTGTGTGTGCATGTGTACGTGCATGTGCCTGCGTATGCATGTGTGTGTGTGTGTGCATGCGTGCCCTTCCCCGTCGTCGCCCATCAACACCACTGACGTGGTTTCCCCAGCTGCTCCCACTCTCACTTCCAAACAGATTAGTAATCCCTCGCCTTCAAAACGCTGCTTTTTATTCTGTGTTTTAGTAGGTGTCAGCCAAGCTCCAGCCCCCCTCCCCCTTCATCTCTTCCCCAGTCCCCCGTGGAGGCCCGCAGGTATGAGGCACTTAGCTCACACACATCATTAGCTAGGCCATGTCTGAATGGGTGGCATGTGTGCAAGTGTGGTAGCTGCTGTGTTGTATGTATCAAGAGTGATGTCGTGTGGGGGAGTGCTTGAGATGCAGTACTACAACAGGCCACTAGGTGCTTGGATCCAGAACATTGTTAAGTACTGTCTCAGTTAACCCTTTAAAATGTCTGCAATTATTGCAGATGGTGGTCTGACATATCCGTTGAGTGTACCTGATGTTACAATCGTATCTTGAATTATTTTATATCTAAAGGTATTTAGCACGAAGAAGAACTTTTAAGTTAAACATGTCAACAACACAACTTCCCCAACCAAGATGGTGAACGGCACATGGGCGGGTGCGTCGGAGTTTGAAATATTTTTACGGGATGACAATTTAAAAGTTTAATTTCCTCTAAGTAAACCAAATAGTAATATACATAATAAGATTCTAACAAATCATGATCATTTTGGAATGATTGCTCTATTTAAATATGAATGCTAACAGAAAGGCATGTTGCTCAGAAGACTCATTCAACCGAGAAGGTTTAGAGGGAGGGTCAGTTATTCTCGAGAACGCTTGCTAACACAAAACAAAACAATATCCCTCCGTAGCGCCGCCTCACACATTGAAGCGCAAGCAGCTCAGCTTTGTTAATGTGAGCGGCGTTCGCCACGTTGTTTATGTTCCTATTTACGGAGCCAGGGCTGTGTTGAAGTACCGGATTATTATTTCAGCATGCACAGAGAACGGTAAGATAGCAAAATGCAAGGAGATATTTGGTGAATTTAAAAGCGTGTTAGCTTACAATTATCCTGCAATAGCTGACTATACCTATAAGCACAACTCCAGCAAATCCAATACTAACTCCTCTGAAAATCAATTCCCTGTTTCAGATGGTCTCTCCAGAAATGTAACAATGTGACATACATACAGTAAATATTTGATGCATGTTTGTATGTGTGTTATGAGGGTGGTAGTCGTTATGTGTGCATGACAGTGTGTGTAGCTTGCTAGAGCTTCTAGAGCTTGAGTGTGTCTGTAGTATCTGTGTCGAAAGCATTTGCTCTGACTATTAGGTCAAATTAACGATGATCGAGTGAGAAGGGATGAACTCTTCGCTTTCTCTGACTGACAAAGATTAATGGCTCTCACTGGCCTCCAAGCAAACTTTAAGCTGCTCGCTGACTATAAACAAAGTTTCAAGGAGTTAAGAGACTTCAGATGAACTGTGATTGGAATAAATGAGGACCCAAATTGTCCTGAGGGCTCTTGGGAAAGGGAAGGGTGGGGGGAGAATATCCTTACTGAATTATAAAGGCCATTACCTTCCTACTACAGCAGTTATGGGTTTTGTAAGGGAAACAACATTAACATTCATCTTGGGTTTGGAAAGAATGCAAGCCAAAGCGGCAATTAATATCTGTCTATTCAGCCATTTAATGAAAATATTACAGTATGCGACATGAACTGTCCGCCACGTGGTCTGCCACGGTATATGCACTTTTGTGAGAGCATCTATTTAAAATGTCCTTTAAAAACAATGAAGCCACATTAATAAGTACTGACGGTAAATCCACTTGCCCTACTGACCGTTACCATTCATCCAATTTGACAGATGAATCTGCTTTTCCACCACATATAATAGCAGATTGTCACGCTTTGACTTTCAAATTAAAAAAACGGATGCTTTCAATTCTTAACAGTAACGGTAAATAATTGGTTTCCTCATATCTGCACTTTGAATGCAGTGATGACCAATTAACTCTCTGAATGGACATGTTAATGTCTACAAGTGATTCAGACACAATATAGGAGCTCATATGTTAGCCCTGTGCATTTGTGTGTGCGCGTCCTGTGAGTTGTGAATGATGAATACCTTGGTCGCTAGTAAGTTATGAGAGAATAAAAACTCAGTAAACCATATACACGCTAAATTAAATATTACAAATTAGCACTGTAGTTGCAGCCAGCCTGAGAGTGTCTTTGCTTCCTAAAAAGTATGTAGTAGTGATGTAGGTAGAAATGTTATGCTATTAATGTTGCGTAATGTCTATTGCCATAGACATCTGTCGCTACAACAGACTCAAAACCTCAGGTTGATCGCCCCTGCTTCTATATAATTAAATATAGATGTTGGCAGCTGTCTGAAAGGTTTCAATCAGGGAAAAGCCTTCAGAGCATTTGTATTGGTCTTAGTGTGACATCTAGTGGCAGAAAGTCATATAGAAACACATTAAACTTTCAAATCCTCCCTACAGCAGCTTTAAATTAGCCTAACAAGCACTAAAACTTAGGAGTGACACTTTAGCAATGTTAACCTCTTAGAATTCCGACAGCCTGCTCACGTTAACACTTCCGGGGTTCCAGCCAGGCTGCTCTGGTTAGGTGTGTATTCATGCCATAGCCATATACCTTTTGAAAGCTAGGGTTCTTGTGATTAGATTGATGCAAACAGTTAGGGTAACCCTAACAGGGTAACTTGCTAACCCTAGACTTCTATTACTCAATGCCAGTAGCACTTACAGTGATTCTGACTGTTGGGAGAAAAACCTCAGAATGTTACCTTTGAGAGAATATCAAAACCATGTACTCCAAATGGTTCAAGAACAGCTTTCACTTTACTTTGGGTATTCCTTTTAGGCGTTTTAGGCTAAGTATTACAAGAGATGAAACAGGTTTAACTTGACCCGGGTGTCCCCGACGTTGACTGAAGGACTCAACTCACGGTCCACAAACGAGGTGAAGAGCATCCGGAAGCGACTGAGGCGGCTCTTCTCGTCGGCCCACATTCGCACCACGCCCACGCCGCTTTCCACCATCACGTCGTTGGCCACCGTGCTGCAGAACTTGGCCTTCAGGTTCTCGATGGCGCTGCTGCCGTCGTACACGGCCACGAAGTTCTTCTTGCACTCGTTGGAATGCTCCATCTGGTAGTCCATGAAGCGTAGGTAGATCTGGGAAGTTGAGTATCACAAATACCTCATAGTGACTCTGAACACATACATGTGATATTAGTGTTTCTATCTGTACTTCTTTAGATATTTTAGATCATTTGTTTGTGGCCAGAACGCTCCATAAATTATGTGCCCGCACGTTGTGCTAATGACAATAATAATATCACTGAATTGAACAACAAAATGTAAACCACAAACAAAACTGTGTGTGGAGCTTATCATAAATCTACCAGAAAATAACTAATAGTTCATGCAATGCTCTTGTTGTTGGTAAAACAGGACATTTACATACTTGGGGACAAAATTAAGAAAGGAGAAAAAAGAAACAGCATAGCTGAATAGCAATAGCCGAAAGATGCAAATTACTAGCGGAATAAATTCTCTAAGTGAGTCTAAAATAATCAAGTCATGTTCACAGTGGGGCTCATTGTTACAGTATGTCCAAATGTACGAGACGCAGCGGCGTTGCCATAGCACACCAACCTCTCTGCATGCTGCTTATTCGGATGTGCCACTCTCTGCACCCCCCACCCCTGACCCCTGACCCCACGCACACCACTTCCATACTAATGTGTTGTTATCATTGTACATCACGAGCAGAGGGACTATGGAGGCCGAAGTGTACTCTGTGTGTGTAGAAATAGAACAATACCTTAGGGTTTGGGTACATGACTAGGATAATTCCAGTGCATTTCCTGGACATCAAATGTAATCACATTTAATGAGATTTATTTATTATGTCTTCCTGAGAGAAAGAACAAATATATTGCAAGCATGCTTGGCAGGATATAGCATAATAATAAAGAATAATTAGCCTCAATTTGTTGCTCTCCAACCTCTCTCGTTGTCTGTATTGTGGCTAGTAGGCCTATGTGTGTGTGTGTTCTTGATGCAGTTTGTATGTGTCAAAGTTTCACACACAAGTCTGTCTGTCTGTCTGTCTGTCTTTCTTTCTTTCTTATGAATGCATCATTATTCTGAGCTTGATAATGACCCCTTCATGTGAGTCAGGCTTGTTGGAGCAGGGAGATATCTAAAACATGCAGGGTGCGGCCCTCCAGGACCGGGATTGCCCACCCCTGTTCTAGAGTATGTGGTGGTAATGCACCGTGTAGACAGTAGGTGGCGGTAATGCACCAATAGCGTTCGATCCAAACTTTTGTGGAGTCTCATGGAGGAACCCTGCATGCTAAACTATGTATTGGCCTATGGTGTTGCCTGCCCATTACTGTGCTGTATACACTTGTGTGCACTGACTTTAGACTGGGGAGCGGCCCTGATGGTCCAGATACAGTCCAGGGCGTCGCCAGACTTCACCTTCTCCTCCTCCTCCACTTGACTGGAGCGGATCACCCCGTCCCAGCCGCCAAGCTCAAACTGACAGTCTGATGGGTTGAGGAGAGGAGAGGAGGGAGAGAGAGAGAGAGAGAGAGAGAGAGAGAGAGAGAGAGAGAGAGAGAGAGAGAGGACAAAGGGGGGAGAAAGAGGGAGAGAGATTAAACGAGCAAGTGAAAAAAGAGAATAAAGGTAGAAGATTCTGTACGTAGGAAGATGAGAGATGGGAAGGAAAGCAAAAACAGTCAAAGGATGGATGAAAGGACAGGAGGAAACAATCACGTCATCAAATGAGGAAAGGAAAGAAGGAAGGAAGAAAGGAGAGAGAGGGCAAGGTGAGCGGAGACAAGACGAGAGAGAGAGAGAGAGGATGTAAGCAAATCTAAAGAAAATCTGAGAAGAAAAGGGACGATTGGGGCGGAAAGCGAAATGGCGGATGACAAAAGATGGGGGGTGGTAGTGGGGGGGTTGCTATTTGAAAGGATGGAGGTTTTACGGTGGAATAGAGGATTAGGGTTGAGGTAGAACAGCAGCGGAGAGAGCAGGCAGATAGGATGGAAAGAGAGGGGCTTGTGCATCCATTCACTGGCGTGCAGGTGTGCTTGTGGTGTTCCTGAGCTGCTGCCTGATTCGCCCTCCGGTAAGCCTCCCGAGCGCAGAGACGCAGGGATTCTTCAAATGGGAACGGCGACAAAGCGATGCAATATTAAGGCAGCTTACCTGGTATAGGGTTTAGCAGTCCACCCACGTGCAGATGGAAATCAGGATCTGAAAGGATAAGATCGGGAGGCACATTACTCTCAATCCACGTGGTGGAGGAATACGTGCGTCCGATAAGATCCTGTTAATGTGGGCCTATTATCTGTTGTCTGATGGGACGCGCTGATTTCAGACCATCTGGTTTTTAGATCCAGGAAGCACAGATGTGGAACGTGCGTCGGGTAGGAATCAGTTGTCAAGAAGAGGAAGAGCGGGAAAGAAAAATAACAGAAGATGCATATGATGTGTACATCTAGCTACAAACCTGTATCAATCTCCTGGCTAGATTGGCCAATCGTATGCTGTGCTGTGATCAGCTGGGCAGTGAGATTAAGGCCGCGTGTCCACCAAAGCTTTTTTCCGCAGCTGAAAACGCTGGTCGCTCTGTTGAAAAAGCCCAACTGACAGCGCTAGGAAGAGCGTTTGGAAGCGCAGCGTTTTATCAGCCGAGACGCTTTGGTTGCTATGAAACAGAATCTCCGTGGGAATTCATATGTAGCAAATAAATGCTAGTTTGTGTTATCAACAAATTATTTCATTTGTAATATACTATACATTATTGTTCGTGTTAGTATTGTTGTGGTAGTCCGGGGATATCATCTGACTATCAATTTATCATTTGTTGTTGTCGTTGTGTGCAAGAAGTAGAATGTGACAGTTGCTGGTAGTATTTGTCCCGCCCCTTCACCGCTGCGATTGGACGGCCGGGGAAACGGTGACAGTGATGGGCGCGGCGTTTCACCCAAAGATGAAAATTTTTCAACTTGAAAAAACGCTCAGCGCCTGGCGTTCGGCGCGGAAAAAACGCTCAGCGCCACGCCACGCTCCTGGCGTTTTTAGGAGCCTGGAAAAACACGGCGCTCCCATTGGAATCAATTGAAAAACAACGCTGGCGTTAGAAAAAAACGCTTTGGTGGACACGGGGCTTAAGTGTGGCCTGCCTGAACTATCGCTATGCTTGGGGTCTGGACGCGATTTATGCAATCGTGGAGTGTAATGTTTTCTGGGATCTACAACTTGAACTTCATGTTCCGTTCATAATACATACGGTGCTTATATACTATAACTGACCTAGCATACCTAATGCTATCACATGCGCTTAAACCTCTCACCTGCAATGAAGGTGTACTTTATGCGGAAGCCGAGCCCTTCCAACTCTTCGTCACTGGTGAACTTGATCCACATGAAGCGGCCCGTGGACGTGACCAACCCCGGGTTCTTCCCGCCACAGAAGCGGTCGATGAGCGGCGAGAATCCAAACGGGCCATCGCGGACCTCTATGTGATCGAAGCGGCACTCGAAGGACGGCTCTATGTAGTAGTTCTTATCAAACGTCAGCTGGATCCTCTGTCTTGGCAGGGCTTGGGGAGCACAGGATGGACACGATGACGAGCAGGAACGCAAAGTTTGGTATATCGTCAGATGGCATTAGACTCTTGTTTTCATATCCAACAAACAGGCCATATCTAGATCATATATGTATATACATCTGCTTTGGTATGCTTTATTTCGACTACGCTGGGTTTTGTCATAAACGATATTTGTTTAAATTGCAATACAAGCAGATTCTCTATCTTTGCACATTCACTTTAATCATGCATTCAGGCATAAAGCATGACACACACACACACACACACACACACACACACACACACACACACACACACACACAGACCCCTGCCAGATTATCTTTTGCTTACACAGAGGTACAAAGAGCGTCACACAAACACACACACAAAAGTAAACACATTTGAGTAGAAATAGTCTCGACATGGCAGCCAGCTGCATTTATCTGGTGAAGCGGAACACGAGAGCATCGTCGGGCACGGAGGAGTTTCACAAGTTCACGTCATGTAATCATCCTCCTACATATTGTATTAGGAATGTACAGAAGTCCTTTAATGATTGTACTCCGACACACACATACACACACACACACACACATATGTGCACACACGTATACACACACACACACACACACACACACACGGACGCACAGTAGCACATGTGCACACACAAACAGACACACACACGCACTATCCAGTGAGTCAACTAACGCCTGCCTTGGGAGATGAATCACAATGCAGCCAAAAACAACAACATTCTGCTGTTGAGAGGCTGCCTGCAAACATCTAGTTTTCATGGATTATAAACCTCTGTCATGTAGTAGTCTATGAATAACCTATTAAGAAAGCAGTAATCACATATTGACTGCAATACATAAGCGTTTGATTGCATGTGGTTCCTTGTGACGTTCTATAGCTGCTCTTGAAGGTGCACTTTAAAGGTACGCTCATCAACGGCACGCGTTCCCCCAAAGCTGGGAGAGAGGAACCCCTGCATTGGAGCAAAGGAGGGCGTTGAACGCACTCCTCCGTATGCTGACGAATGTGCAGCTGAAGGGCATCTCTTTGTTTTTCCTCTATTTAAAAATCGAGGCTTCCGTTTCCTCCTTCTCAATGTGCTGCACTGTACATAATCTCTACAACAGTCCCATGCATTTTCAGACATTACTCCCCTTCTCTCTCTCACACACACACACACGCACACACACGCGCACACACACACACACGCGCACACATTTTTGGACTCACTAAAATACAAATGAATATATTCACATAATCTATTGAGCTAACGAACCGGGGAATTCGCCACCATCAACGAGCCTCACTAAGCACAAATTATGATTACAAAGCTGTCTGATGACCGTTCAAGTGAGCAGTCCCCCTCTCTCTATGAGAGGTTGCATAAAGGGCTCGCTATCGGAGATTGGATGTGAATGTGTCTGTCCAGGACCATTCACAAGCAAATAAAGGGGAAATAATAGGTTCCATTTGTCGCTTCCCTGAACCTTTGTATTGCACTGCACACTTGAGCAGACCACCCATGAGAGGACGTCAAGGCTCCTAAATCAGGTCTGGGGAAATGTTTTTTAGCGTGCTACGTTTGCTTTGTCCACAGGAGGAGCCCTGTGGACAAAGTCCAGGGACATAGGTCGCTATGTGCAATCATAGGGACCTAAGGCAACAGCTCATCTGCATTTCTCTCATCTTGTAATGAAAAGCCTATTCTTTTTACACACGTGCACGCACACGTACGTACATACGTACGTACACACACACACACAGGCTTATGTACAATAGGTTACACATGAAAACAACCATTATGACAAGTAATTTCTTATCTCAATGGGGGTTCACTATTAATGCTAATTTTCCTCGTATTTTAATTCACAGTGAAACTAGAACAAGGACATTTGTGCATTATTAGACTGTGAACAGCCAGTTCTGTAGCAGATGTTCATCGCTTAAGTGGTTCATCCAAAAATCAACTTAACCACCAGACACGTTTTACTAACAGATGAATACAGTAAGCAATTGTCAGTGGCTACCCAACAGTACCCATAATGCACCACTGACCAGTGGTCATCAGTATATAATTTATAAAACTAATCTTGACATTTTGTCAGATTTATTAATTGTCATAGAACCAACTGACAGATTGTGTTTTTCCCACTATTCACCAGTCAATGTCCATGTTTTTGTGATTGTGACCAGGTCTAATTCCAAGCAAAATATGACACATTGATCTTTTAGAAAGAGACTGAAGCGTAATCAATTGATATATTACCAAATACGTCACAGTGGATGAAGAAAAGAAAGAAGAAAGGAAAGCTAGAAACAGGCTGTAACTGCGGGAGGTGACATGGCATGGCCTTACCTTCCAGAATGTAGACACACTCCTTATTGGGTGGGTAGGTGTCCGGGTAGTTGGGCGACATGAACACCCCTCCGTTAATGTTGCGTATCCACGTTCCACAGTCATTCTGGTTAGGGGTCTGGGCTCCATGCTCAGGGGTGTCTGCACGGAGAGGCAAACACAATGCGGTATAGGTACGTGTGCCACACGCATGGATACAGTATACCAACGTGATTGAAAGGGAAGGGCTCGTTGTTGAAGGCTGAGGAAGAGATGGATGAGTAGAGAAGGAATGTAGGGCAAGGGAAGGTAGGAAGATGGAATGAACTAAGAATGGACAAATGGATGACTACCTCTAGATCTCTGTGCCAGAGTGAAACCCTCTTCGATCAGAAAACAGAGTATCCAGGCTGTAAAGACAAGAGACATTACACATTCATCTGGTCGGCGAAAGACAACTCCGTAAAATCAAGGTTTTTTTTTCCTATGTGGTCCAAATCCATGTGAATTCATGCTTCATGGCATCGCCTGGGAGCATCATCATAATACAAATATATACTAAATAGCCTAATTCAGCAGTATAAATAAAAAAAATAATAAACCGAGACTTTGCAAAACCCATGTGAATAGCCTACATGTGAAACAGTTTCATCACTGCTTAACGTTTGGTTGCTAGGCCACAGCCGAGTTCTCAAGCCACTGCTGGATATGACGTCACGCCGACCAGACGAATGAAGGACGCTTTACATACACAGATCTTCCTGTTTAACTCGTTGACAGGCATCTATACAAACCAGAGAAACTGACGTTGATAGATTAATAGAAACTGGCACTAATAGCATGTTAAACATTTTTATGTTAAAGGTTTTTTAAGGAACAAATGAAAACAAAGCTAGAACCGTGAAATCACAGCTAAATGTATAGCAAAATACAGCCACAGTATATTTCTTCTTCTTACTAAAGGAGAAGCACAACTGTTCTGTTTGAATATTCTTCATTCAAATGAATTCATTCCGGTGCATGTTGCCATCAAGACTAATACAAATGTTAAAGGCTACTGTCCTGCTGGAGGAACACTGTCAATGCATCTTTAAAACATAAGAGGCTACATTCTCCTTAGGGCATCTCTAAGACAGTGGCCCTGAAGATTGATGGACGGACCTTGTACACAGGATTCAAGTTATATTTCATCAAACATGAAGCTGGCAGGGAATGGGTGTTGATGTGTCCTATACTTTCATCCATGCTGTCTATTACTAGTCACATAAAAATCCTTGCCCTCAGGTCTAAGGGACATCTGTCTACAGTTGATGAGGAGAATAAAGAAAACTTGAAGGATTCACGTAGTCTATCATACTTTGAACAGAACAAAGGCTACTATCATATTTCTCTGGGAAATATGGGTTTGTGAAGCTCTTAGCTGTGATTAACTGCTAGACAAATAATGTGAATGTATTACTGTTAGAGTTGAGCGAGTAACAGGAACTCACTGAAATGTAATAGCAGTATCATATACAGTAAACTGTATACAGTATACCACTTCAAGTGTAACATGACACATAGGCTTCTGTATGAATGACCGGAAGGTAAATTCACTGATTATAGTTTAAGAAGCCTTAAAAATATATTATTATTCATGAAAACAATTACAGCATTCATGACGAAAACGAGCTTGTGTGAGACAAACAGATCTTCGGGCCAGCAGGGGTCTAGCTCCTCTTTCAGGAGCCTGAGGAGGTTTGGTTCGCCAGAGCCCATTTGGTTTTGGCGTACCTTATAGAGCGTGCATTCTCTACACAGGAGAGCGGGGGATGGCATTCCGGGTGAAACAGACTCTGGTTTTAAAACAGAGCTTATATGTGTTTCCATCGACCAGTTACACTGAGCTTAGAATAGTTTACCGTAATAACCAATTACATTTGGGTTTATCTTGTCAGTTACATTTGCTTGACATAATTGCCACGCAGTCAAACAAATGGCAGACACACTGACCTGGACCGTAGGCTTATTGGGTAAACAGTTAGGCTAACTGTGCTTGTGAAAGTGTAGCTAGCAGATGAATCTCATGTTAAATTATATAATGCATTATGAACCTTACATAAATCTGGATGGCAGCAGTGCAGTGGGTAGACAGTTGCTGGTTTAAACCCTGCTTCCTCCTGTCAAAGTGTCCCTGAGCTAGACACCTATAACCCCAACTGCTCCCGGTGATTGGATAACGCCTTTGCCTGCCTGACACCACCATCGGTGTATAAATGCATTGGTGAATGTGAGGTCATTCTGTACAGCGCTTTGAGTGGCTGCAAGGTTACAAAAGTACTACATAAATACACCATAGTTTAAATCAGTAGGCTATTGTTGCTATTTGTAGTAGTGCTATGCCAGCCTTCACATTTCATACTGAAGTAAGCTTAAGAACAGCAAAAGGCTTATTAGACTAGTAGGACTAGTAGTATAGTTTATGACTCATATGAGATACAGTTTGCAAACCACACTCTTCTCTGTTGAACCTAAGCCTGTAAGCAACAAAAACAGCATTACAGTATTATTAGCAGAACAAACAGGATTACAGACTGTAGGGCTTACAGCCACTACGACGAGACAGACAGGGAATGGGCAGCATACAGTCAACAGACAATAGGTGACACGTCATATTAAATTAGGTATTACAATGATATGAGAGGCGAGGATAAGCTCGACTGAACCATGTAGCTTACTTTACAGCTGCTGACTCCTGTCTTGCTCCGATGAGCCGCTGCAAATCTAAAAACTATTGGGCTTATAACATAGCCATCGGTTTCAGGGCGGATGCATTCAGGCGACGTCCTCCCCCTCAATATTTAGAACAAGTGTATTTGTTCCCCCAAATAAAAACATGAAAGACGCACTGGGGCCGCTGACGATATCGGAGTAGTAGAATAGTAGTAATAGTAGTAGTAATAGTAGTACTTAAGTCCATATGCATATTACACCACTTGACAGTGTAGCCGTAACTAAGAAAAGGCCTACTACTGGTTCAGACTGTTATGTCCTATGTTGGATATTTTAATGTGCACATTATTATGCACGCCGAGACTACCCCGAGACTTTAACAAAGTTTGTCAGTAGTATAGTTTTTATAAGTTATGGCAAGAACTGGAACTAGACTAATATTGTTATGTCAGCTATATTTTAGTCTAGATCATGACAAAATACCGATGTATTGAATGTCCAAAAAATGTTTTAGCATAAGAGCTATTAAAGTCCGGGGGTTAATACATATATGCAATACGTTTGATAGTCCTTACTGCATTATATTCCATATCTTTTCAATTGTGACAGGGTTACTGCATTTAATGTTTTCCTTTAAATAAATATACACTTCACCCTACATCGAAGGGTTTGATTCTCATACATTTCGGGGGAGGAACCCCCAGCCCCCCCTCCGTTCAAAATAAATATACGACCATGGCTCATAATGGGTTGGCCCGTGCAGAGAGAGAGAGAGAGAGAGAGAGAGAGAGAGAGAGAGAGAGAGAGAGAGAGAGAGAGAGAGAGAGAGAGAGAGATACTGTGTGTGGAGCGGGGGCATACAAAAGCACACTCGCTCATGCACACTTTCAACGTGGTCGGTGTTTCAACGTGGTCGGTGTTCAGTCACACGCACGCACGTTAGCTATGCAAAATGCATAGGCCTAACGCACAAGCTGGCACATGCAGAACCTCCAGCGCAAACTTACGCGCATCACGTCAACTTTCAGGTTTAAGGTTCAGTCAAAATATATGGAACTTGGAAGATTCATAGTGCAACGGTATATGAGAGAACATGAAAACTGCGACTACATGGAAAAATCTTCATATACAATTATGTTTGATTGTATTTATTTAATTCGAATATAAACCTATGAAGCATATGGTGTAGGCAATTAGGCCTCGCCTCTGTGATTGTATTCGGCTACGTTTTCATTTGGTCTATAGAAAGGAACCAACCCAAAAGTGATGGAAACCCCTATATTCTAGGCCACGCCATTTCATTTCTCACTTCGCTTTACACGCCGAGCTACAGTGGTAATCCGGTGAAAAAGACATGATGTCAAAGCATGCTAAGGCATAAGACGCAGTGGACTGTGACACATAGCCTATAGCCTACGACTGAAGCTATTACAGTTGACGTTCCCAGGTCGATATTACAAATCGATGTAGAAGTCTGTCACTCTGTGATAATATAACTGCCTCAGAAAACGACCAGATCGAGCAGAAAATATTGACTTGCGTCATTGCAAAGGATCGAGAACATGGTCTTCATCACTATGAAGGAAATAATCATTGTTTTTTTCCTTTAGCTATTTATATTGTTGCCTTGTCTGCACTTAATAATCTACGATATCTCAACGTGTGGCTCGAGATGAGGAGACGCGACTGAAGGTCCTCGAACCTGTAGGGGGCGACGTTCTTCAATGATTTGCACAATACAATGAACCTTTCCCCGAAAAGAAACAAGACACGAACCTAACTTGATGTGACAGAGAAAAAAGGTTGGAGCAAAACGTAGTCTACAGATTGTATTATTTTATAGGCTACATAGAGAACGATTGTCATAAATGAATTACTGTCCATGATCAAAAAATGAAATAGGTTTATGAAACATTCCTTTGCCAAGACACATTTTAACACGATAATAAGGATATTCTGCAGAAAGACTGATGCTTGGCTTGCTTTTAACTCACCTCTGTGCATTTCCTCTCCCGGTGTGATTATGCTAAAATAGCACCTTCTAAAACCTACAAAATCACTCTCCGTATTCAGTCCATGTTAGGTCGGATAAGCGAGTAAGGGTTTCTTCACAAAATCCAACTTTATGCCATAAAATCCAGCGAATCCATCCGAACCGACGGACCCCAGAGCTTCAACGCACCTCCGTGGTCTGACTCTGCATCATGATGCACGTTGGCTCCAACAAGGCAAGCAGACATTAGATATATATCCAGATGAAACACATGTACCTTGTAGGCTGTATGTGGTAGGAAATGCCCCGCAAGGTTTACGCACGCAAGACGCCGTATCCAAAAGTCGCAGATGGCCGGAGAGAGGGGAAACGCACACATGCACGCACTCGGGCACTGAGGAGGAGAAGAGCGTATGAACTGAGAAATGCTACTAAACGAAGCTCATTTAAGCCGTGGGCGCTGCTTGCTTCAATGAGCAGCTTCTACGCATGCACCCCCGCCTCCCTGCGAGCGCTCTCTTGCCCAAATACACGATCAGTTTTTGCAGTAACGTTATTGATAATCATATCGGACGCCGGGCGACGCATAGAACCAGCCTATTGATCGGCACGCTGCTGCCAGGCGAAAAGCACGAAGCGTGACACGCTAATTATAGAAAATCTACATATCTACCAAGCTGTGGGTAGGTCACGACACGACGAAATCATGAGGTTTGCGTGTGCAACTGGTTTAATAGGATCACAACAGTGGGGAACTGATTCAATCGAAAATAAAAAGTCAAATTGATTATGTAAACCTTTATTCTCAACCCCAAATCAACAGTCTCCAGACTTTAGTATCTTGAACAATCAAAAGCTAATAAATTAAATGTACCCACAATGTTAACCATCTGTTAAAAAAGTGCAAAACACAAAGAAGACAAAAGCACATTCGTGCAAAATAACCGTCTGAACACAAGCAACATTGAAGCCAAATAAAGTAAGTTTGGAAAAAGACAAACCCAGCCAACTGTAAAGGGTTTCAGGAGAGCTAGTTGGTTAGGGGCATTGCTTAGCCTAGCCTTGGAAAAACAAAGAAAATGGATGGAACACAAACAGTTTTTGGCACCCTAAAGATAAACATCTGATGGGGAGGAAGGGGAGAGAAACTAGCCAGCATGGCCTGGTGCTATTATTCCATTTAGCAGGGAACCAACTTTATCTTGTAAATATTTGTAGCAATAGCGTTTAACAGATTATTTAACTATATCTATACTGGCAGGCACCTTCTGCCTGGCTGCAGCTGTGAGAGTGATCAATCTCTTGGGAATACAATTATAGATTCTGTATAATTTCACAGCTGATTGGAATGGATGAATAGTTAATTAGCAATTATAAAACAAAAACAGACACATATACATATATATATATATATACACATACATACATACATACATATATATATATATACGCATATATATATGTATATACATATATACATATATATATATATACATATGTATATACATGTATATATACATATATACACATATATATATATACATATATACACACACGTATATATATATATACATATATATACATATATATACACATATACATATATATACACATATATATATATACACATATATACACACACATATATGTATATATACACATATATACATATATGTATATACACATATATATATA
>JAODUK010000018.1:6429435-6459533 GCA_027564635.1 Typhlichthys eigenmanni
AGTAATATGGTTGTTGTTATGGGTTTGCACAGTAACATGCTTGTCATTGTCCCCATACAGTAATATGGTTGTTGTTGCTATGGGTTTACACAGTAGCATGCTTGTCATTGTCCCCATACAGTAATATGGTTGTTGCTATGGGTTTACACAGTAACATGCTTGTCATTGTCCCCATACAGTAATATGGTTGTTGTTATGGGTTTGCACAGTAACATGCTTGTCATTGTCCCCATACAGTAATATGGTTGTTGTTGTTATGCGTTTACACAGTAACATGCTTGTCATTGTCCCCATACAGTAATATGGTTGTCATTGTCCCCATACAGTAATATGGTTGTTGTTGCTATGGGTTTACACAGTAACATGCTTGTCATTGTCCCCATACAGTAATATGGTTATTGTTGTTATGTGTTTACACAGTAATATGCTTGTCATTGTCCCCATACAGTAACATGGTTGTCATTGTCCCCATACAGTAATATGGTTGTTGTTGTTATGGGTTTACACAGTAACATGCTTGACATTGTCCCCATACAGTAACATGCTTTTCATTGTCCCCATACAGCCCACATCCCATTGAGCACTTTGTCCCTTTGGCTCAAGGCTAACAGTTCCCACTGTGCAACCACACAACCAAGCCGATGGCATTCATAAGAGACCACTGTAAACAAAACAACATATTTCCTCCGTTCTCTTTCCCAACCATCCCCCCTTCTCTCTCTCTCTCGCGCTCTCTCTAGCCTTCCCATCCTCTCTTGTTACCAAGGGGACATAAATAAGACGCAAGAAGCACACAAGGGGAAAGGAACCAGCGCCACTGTCAGTTAATTTTTAGATCTGGTAATCTTCCAAGTTCATTAACAAAAGCTTGTATCTGACTCGCTGTGGCTTTTGTACGCACCAAGGAGTTGTTGTGCGGCACCACAATGAATAAGTGATAAGCTGTTTGGGTAATTTGCGAAGTGACACAACTTTTATTATTTACGGCATAAACCCTGTCGGGAGGGGGTGGGCCATGGCTAACAATGAACGAATGTGGCAGGATTGTGTGGGCGGAATCCACTTAGAACTATTACAATCAAGCTCCATTTACATGAGCCGCTGACAACCTTCAGCTGACATTGGGGCCTACATTTGGGGATAACAGACATGGGTATTACGGAGCACACTGATGCATTTGTAATGGGGGCAGGCAGCCGAGCTTAATACTTACGAGCTCTGCAGAAAAATACTCGGAATGGCGAGAGATCAATTCTTCCCTGCTTTGAGCTGCGCAATGGATTTTGAATTCATCAGTGCCCTGTCAACTAATGCGTTTGTATTACACCTGATATTTCATTTCCCTCATTTTTTTACTTTATGGTGGCAGACTGAATATTGTAAAGTGAATGATTTGGGCTGGAGAAAATATGGTGTTCTTTGACAATGCTTACATATACCAGGACAACATACAATGCATTTATTGAAATTTTGATCCTCTCAGGGACCCTTTTCAGGTAAAAAAATATGTAATATTTAGCCATTCTGTTACATTTGCTGTTAGGTGAGAGAGTTACCGTAAAAAAATTGTCTGGCATATGAATACAGCCCACTACTGTTTGGCTCTGGCTGAATGTTTAGTGCAAGTCATCAATGCACGTAGTTTGCCTTGAATACAACTGACTTCTGCGCCCGTTATTGTGTAATTTATAGCTTATCGAAATACCGGAATTATGTTTAAAATTCATATCACCGTAATTGAAAAAATGTATATCACAATATATATTGATATTGAATTATTGTCTAGCCCTATGTCAAATTGCCAAGTTGAAGGGCAACAAAAGTCAAAATTTGCCCAATGCAGACCCAGGACAATTTTCCAAACAGAAACATAGCCAGTGATAAAATGCTGAAACAGATGGGGCAGGTCTCCACTTACAGGCCATTACATAAAGACACCTGTGCTCCCAACACCCTTGCTGCAAAGGTTAGGGTATGGAAATGTGCTCCAATTTTCCTCAACTATTTTTATCTTAAATGATGGATGAGTTAATTGGGCAATTACCACAATAACAGGTGTCCTTAATTGCTCAAAGCTGTAGAGACTATATGGCTTAAAAAATACGGTCTTGGGTGAGGCCTGATGACTGCGGTGTCCTTTGCTGAGTGTGCGGTAAATGTACGAATCATGCCTACAACCACCGAATGCTCACTTCAATCTTCTAACAATATGCTCACGAATATTGTTGTCATTTTGGAGAGAGAGAGAGAGAGAGAGAGGTCATGAGTGATGGCAAAACTATGTTAAACCTGGTTCTCGGTGATGTCTACAATGGTAGATGATAGCATGAAAAATAGCTTCGGAAATAAGCAGCTCTCATTGGAGTGTGTCACAAGCACTCAGCTCCTTTGAAGAAGGAGGAGGAGGAACGGTCTTGAGAGATGCTCTCTGCAGTACATCTAAAAGCTACATTCACATCGCATGCTTGGGGATGCTTACAGCTGTCAAAGTCATATTTTTATTTTGTATTTTTATCAAATATGTGCATCCTTTGAAAATTTGGAATTAAAAGTTTGGAATTAAAGAATCACATACAGTATGACTAGATTTGTGGAAATAGGTCATGTATGTATGATAACATTTTAGTGAGTCAATGTCTCCAAGATAACTAACCTTTTTACAAAAGCTTAAAAGAGAAAAAAATGAAAACCTGAAAAAAACAAACAGAATATCTATATTTACTGTACGATCCAGTTACAATAATTTTATGAACTAATGGAACACAGATCAATAATAAATTGTTTAAGATGGTGTCATCTAGACCATTTGCTTCCATGCGTGAAGGTTGGTGGTTTAATATGTGAGTATTTGATTATTTATTTGATTATCTTTGTATTTATTGCTCCTGCCCTCATGGGTAACTGTGCCTGGTGGACTGTCATTAAATCTGTGTGCAGCCAGAGAGCCTCCAGTCAATGCGGGTTGACTCATACCTCCATGCCATTCTTAGCCCACTGCTGACCTTTTCATCACAGCCTGAAGTCCAAGGGCAAGGAGCTCTGCTGGACATCACAATGCCCAGTCTACACACTCTGCCTCTGCAGAATAATGGCATAATCACACAGCCGTACGTGAAGATGTCGATCACATATGGGATATTTAAAAGTGAAATGCACTGAAAGAAAGGCTTCCTCCGATAAGCCTTGTGAGGTCATTCAAATCTCGCAAACTCCAATTTCATTTCTCTATGCAACTCTAATCATGTATCTTTCTGGAGACGCTGGAATCAATGAATGCAAAAGCATCTGTTAACCGTTTTTAGAAAACAATCAAGCCGGCCAGCAGCTAGATGACGACGTCAGCATACGTTGTACGGTACGGTTTCAGTTTCCACCGTCGCTCGGATTTTGATCTGATTTTCAACATTCTGATTGGGTGGGATGAAGGTTGGTAGTCTAATCGTATGTACTGACATTTGATTGAAATGTGTTAGCTCTGCCTTTATGACATATGCTAATTAATGGATTTTCGACTGATATTCACAACAAAGTGAAACTAGCTTGCGAGATCAGGATTTAAGATTCACTTTATTGTTCCACAAAGGCAAACATTTTGCTTGGGCTTCACGCATGCTGCAGCTGTAGAACATAGACTACAGGGGAAGCCCATTGGACACTCGGCTTTCTTTAATGCAATTTTGTCCTGCCTCGAAGCTCAGCTTCTCTGATTCTTGGCAGATTTCTCAATGAGGGCGAACCCTGTAATAAACAGCCAATCATTGACAGAAAGACATTCTGCTACGTTTGTATACAGGACATCAGGGTTCTCAGCACAAGATGCAGCCCTGAGACGTGTTTCTATTACATATACTATTCTGCAGTCTATTTATAGAGTTCTTAGTTCATTTGGTAATTAGGCCTGTTTTGTTTTCTGATAATAACTAGCAACATGATTTATCTGCTTTTTATGCAACATGGCAAGGCTTAATCTTAATGCACACCAGTGATTTAATTCAATAACAATAATTTGTAGCCTACGTATTTGTGCTTCCCCTGTTTCTGAAAGGACCAGCCGCCACTGGTATATGCTATAAAAAAGGTATTAGTATAATAATTAATTAAAAACCATACAACAAATTCCATATAACACTATCAATGCACCAATTATGCAATAATGATTCAATGATATCCACCAAGGATGTTTATAATACAAAGGATGGTATCAAAAGGCTACTTCCTGCTGATCTAAGCCTATATTCTATGGAAATTAAGTTTTGTGAAAGTATTTGGTAATTTTGTGACTGAGATTATTTAATAGAATCCCTGACCGGCATGAAATTTATGCTCAACCAGGGGTGATTTGATCATTCCTCTCGGCGTAGTGTGAAGTCTAGTATCCAAATGATGTGCAGGTTTTAGATCAAAAGAGTGAAAAGAGTAGACAGCAGTCTTCTAAGGCTCAGAATCAAAACATAACTTCACTTCAGGGACGTCTTCAAGGAACTATACTATGTGACTGAAGGTCTTTTAACATTTGGGTGAAAAAACGTCCTCATTGAATCATCTAACACTCAAATGGTCAAACATGTTTAATTCTTACATGTAAAACTAAAGTCTGCTCAGTGATTCATGCAGCATGGCACTTTTGGTGCATTAATTAAATATGATACGGTTAAAAAATGTATGAACCTAGCCTCAGTGCATATAGAAATATGATTGCAGAAACACAATATGCAGATTATTAGGTTGTTTTACTCACAAGAATCTATATGTATAAAAAAATGACTACTAGGAAAATTCCATCGGACAAAACACTGTAACATATTACAGTGTAGTGTACTGTAAAAGGAGATTTATTTCCACATACATTGAGTGCTATGAACCCTTATTGTCCTTGTGTTAATCATTTGTGTGTAACTAAGCAACTGTTTTGTTATATATATACAGTATATATCGCTTTTTTTGCTACTAGTGCTGCAAGACAAAACCAGAATGAACGGTAGCGTGGCTCTGTGAAACCTAAATATCATCTCCTTCTCTAGACTCGATGTCCTGTACAGTAAGTTGGCGGACAGTGAAATTCAAAGTTCAACGCTCCAATTTATTTTGATCAAGGCTGTTGTTAGACAAAATATATAGAGGGCAGGTGCAGTGTGTGTGTATTAAGAGGTCGTTTTCATTCTGTAGGGGCCGTCTTTGCTTCCGTAGCCTCCCCCAGTCTGTTGAAAGCCGAGCTCTCCTGTGAACCCTGAGATTAGACGGGTGGACAAACACTCATCATTCCACCTGCTGTACACGAGACTCCCCACTGTTCCCGCCTCAACACCAGGGCCTTTTAGATCCCCCGCCCCCCCCCGCCTGGGCGGCAGTGGGCATTTTGAAGGGGAAGCAAGGGGTGGTGGGAAGAAACAAAAAGAGTACGCCGTCAAGTTTTATTCACGGAAGATGAGAGGGTACATGTTGGCTGTCAACTCCTCATCCTTTTGGAAAGCCCTCCCAAACTTTGAGTCTTTCTGTGGGGTGAGCCACGGTTGTCAATGCGCTGTCATGCCTTTAACACAATCCCCCCACCCCACCGCACCCCACATCACCCCCTTCTCCTCTGAAACTAAGCGGCTTAAAATGGAACCTCCAATATTTGCATTCCAATTAGCATAAATGTAAGAAAGTGGAACAAGTAGCTTTGAAAGTCATCCAGCAAAGCGGGCATAGCCAACCAGCAGAGGGAAATGGCAGGAATGGAGAGAGAGAGAGAGAGAGACACACAGACAGATACAGACAGAGAGAGACAGACAGAGAGAGAGAGACAGACAGATACAGACAGAGGGAGAGAGAGAGACACAGACAGATACAGACAGAGAGAGACAGACAGAGAGAGAGAGAGAGACACACAGACAGATACAGACAGAGAGAGACAGACAGAGAGAGAGACAGACAGATACAGACAGAGAGAGAGAGACAGACAGATACAGACAGAGAGAGAGAGAGAGAGAGAGAGAGAGACACAGACAGATACAGACAGAGAGAGAGAGACACAGACAGACAGAGAGAGAGAGACAGAGAGGGACAGACAGAGAGAGAGAGAGAGACACAGACAGATACAGACAGAGAGACAGACAGAGAGACAGACAGATACAGACAGAGAGAGAGAGAGAGACAGAGAGAGAGAGAGAGCGAGCAGTATCATAACACTGGGCTCGGGCTGCGAGGTTTGAATCACTGGGGTATGTCTTATACGACTTCACACTGCGTGGAAAATCCGCCCCGCTGCTAGGGGTCCGTCGGCATTCAGAATGTCACTTTTAATCACGTCCCCCTCTGAGATCTGATCTCACTGATCAAAGATGCAGAGAACTTTAAGTTAACATGTCAACAAAGATGGAGGTTGTCAACACTGGCACGGTGGCCAGGCGATTATAGCGTGTGTGTGTGTGTGTGTGTGTGTGCACGTGTGTGTGTGCATGTGCGTTTGTGTGTGAGAGTGCGCGTCAGTACTGTATGTGCATGTGAGTGCGTGTGTATGTGAGTGCGTGTGTATGTGCGTGCATTTGCATGTGCGAGCATCTTCATGTGTGTATGTGCGTGCGTGTGTGGGCGTCTGCGCGTGAGTGCATGTGCGAGCATCTGCATGTGTGTATGTGAGTGTGTGTGTGTGGCGGGAGGGGGAGCTGATGCTGTTGTTTGGTTGTTTTAGTTGACGGGAAGCAGTTGACACGCTGTATCTAAGTGAGCACGGAAGAGGCGTTATGTGTGAAAGGCTGGCGGGCCTGGAAGCAGGGAAGGCACCTCCTTAAACATTCGCCTTGACAACAGAAGCAGGGCATGGCGGGGCAAAACAAAGAGAAATAACTGTGACTACTTTGCCTGGCAGTGTACAAATCAGATGCAAACAAGCCACTTTGCTTTTGTTTTGCTCAATCTAGATAAGAGAGCGGGAGACCTTTTCCTTGTAGGCTGAAATTGACTTTTCTTCTTCTGAGCTACTTTCTTAGTTTGCAGTGTAGCGCGCTGAGCACGGGGCGTTCATACTGTGTGTGAGGTCAATTGAATGCAAGTGTCTTACATCTTAACATCGATAAGGTTGTAGTCCATAAGCACGAACATAAAATGAGTACATTGCACTATTCTAGCACAACGTCATATACTGTAAAAATAATGGTGGGAATAAGTATTTTAACTTTGTATATTTTGTGTATTGTATGTTTGTATTTAGGGGTGGCACTCAAACTGCTCTTGGTGGTTGTATGATGCCGTGCATGGCTGACGCCCCCATTTATGAATGCGTGTGTGAATCGGTGAATGTGAGGCAACCTTGTTGAGCGCTTTCATTGACCGGTAGAATAGCATCATAGCATCATATAAATGCAGTCCACTGCTTCTTGGTCACCCTGTGCTACAGTATGCTGAGAACACACTGCCTTAAAGGCGTCATTCTTGCTAACTTCAAGCTCAAATCAAAACAGCGTTGCTCCGCGGTCCTCCGCGGCGGTGCCTCACACATCTAAATCCATTGTGAAGCAAAGGGTAGTGATGCGGCACTGTTGATACGAGCGGTGATTGCCACGTTGTTTATGTTCCTATTTACGGAGCCAGGGCTGTGTAGAAATATCAGATTCTTTTTCCAACACGCACAGAGATATATAGTGAACTTGGAAAAAGGTGTATTAGCTTACATTTAGCTTGCAATAGCTGACTTTACCTTTAATGGGCAATATTAAGTGAATAGCACCAGGCATGGCACCCTATTAGGACATGACATTTGTCCTTTGCTGGCGTTTCCAGTTGCTGCACAACCTTTCCACTGTCGGCTTTGCCATGACTCCAGCCCCATTCAGCCCCCATTCACTGACCTCCATCTGGGCCACGGAGATACGACTGGGAGCCGTCTGGTTCCAGAGGGGGACCAGTCTCTAGTGGTGCATCCTCTGTAAAACGCGTCTGTTTGTGGATGGGTACTGTACATGCTGTATATACACAATGTATGTGTGCGCGTGTGGATGTGAAGGCTGTCAGTGATGTCCAGGATGATAGTGGCAATGTTGAAAGTGTGTTCCTGTGGCAAAGGAGGGTTTGTCAGGGTTTTGGCATCCATGAATCCCTGTGCAGCTTAAGTATGCATGTGTCCCAATCTGTCATGTGCCTGTGTGTGCATGTGTGTGTGTGAGAGAGAGAGAGAGAGAGAGATAGAGAGAAAAAACATGGTTGTTCCAGTGTGGCGCCTATTTCTATCTGTAGATGCATTATAGATGTAGTGAGAGTGGGAATGTGCCAGAGAATCTGCATCATATCACATTGTGGAATCCCAGAGGAGCAGCTGGAATCTACAGTGCACTGCAATATACATGCACATTTAGTCCCAACCCTCACAACACTTTAAAGAGAATCGAGTAAGCATCCCATACACTCAACCCTTAGTGAAAACTCTCTTAAAGGTATAGTCAGCTATTGCAAGCTAATACACTTTTTTGTCAACTTCACCAAAATATCTCCTGGCATTTCGATAGCTTGCTGTTCTCTGTGCGTCCTGAAAAATTAATCCAGTACTTCTTCACAGCCCTGGCTCCATGAATACAGTAGTAACTTAACCAAAGTGTCGAACACTGCTACAACAACAATGTCGCTTATTGGCTTTGCAATGCGTTTCATTGTTTGGGGGCAGAGCTTCTGAGGGAGGTTGATTTGAACTGAAAGTTAGCAAGTATTCTTGAGAATGTGAGGCCTCTTCCCAGCTGGACGTGCCTGGAACACCTCCCTAGGGAGGCGCCCAGGATGCATCCTCACCAGATGCCCTTACCACCTCAACTGGCTCCTTTCGACATGAAGGAGAAACGGCTCTACTCCGAGTTCCTCACGGATAGCTGAGCTTCTCACCCTATCTCTAAGGGAGACGCTAGCCACCCTCCTGAGACTTGTACCCGTGATATAGTTATTTTGGTCATGTAAAGCAATTGCAATACATTGAACCTGAGTGGTTCAAAGCTTCCATTGCTGAAGCTGCGGCAGAGAGCTGTGGTCTCAAGGTTTTAGGTGGTAACCCTCGAACAACGTTGTGGTCAGGGAACCCGTCCGACTGAAGAAGGAGGCCTTTCGGGATATGTTGCCCATGACGACTACGGAGGCGGTTGCAAGGTACCGACAGGCTTGAATGGCTGCAGCATCTGCCATAGCAGAAGCAAAGCAGCGGGTGATGTACAGCACACAATCTAAACTGTAACAGAAGCCTTTCCTGTAATTGTAAAAAGATTATATCAAATAATGTTTTTGCTTCACGTTGAGCGTGTATAGTAACCTTTGCTACTCTCCGTGGGCAGAAGTTCTCTCTTTCTCTAAACACATGCTGGTGCCTAGTTGCCCGAGTTTGGAGTTCTGTCAATATGTCTGTGTTTTGTGTATTTGTAGTCTCAAGCGTTGTTACAGGCAGTAGCATAGCAACACAGCATGAGGCTGAGCATATCACTATCTCACATTGCACGCTTAGAACAGTGTATTTTTGTAGCTGCAGTGTAAAATCGGAACCAAGACTGCTCGATAAAATAAAATTGTCTTACAGAGGCTATCTTAGAGTGTTGTTATGAGAATAGCCTCCAGGTTGAAAATGAAGTAGCATATGCACCTTTCCTAGTCCCGCTAATTAGCAGCGCCAAGGATAATTAAGGCTTATAGATGAGCAAACATAATTAGTAGGCATTATGCCGACCTAATGGGGAGAGTGAACAGGTGAACTTGCATCCAGTCTTTTGTTTATGAGCTAAGTGTATGGTTTGATGTGTTATATTATCATGGCAGCACACTGGAGAACAATGTTGATTAGCTATGACCTAATTGTGCTTCATAGTGCTTTGATTAAAAAAAATATAGATAGGATTTCAGCACTGTAATCTCTGTGTCACCAGCACATTAAAATGCAGTAGTTATAGGTATAAATAAATAGCAGGACATTTATTGTGATAAAAAGGTAGCAGAAAGTCAATGAAAATACAGTGAGGTTGCCAATTAAACTGCACCAAACAAGGTGCTGTTTCATTGGCATTTAAGGGCAAAGTATTGGTGTGGAGACTAGCAGACTTTGTGGAGGATCTAATAATCGAGCCCACGTCATCGCTGAATGATATATTACTCCCAGTGGTGGGAGCAATCCTGTCCTACATGACACATCCTAAAATATTACAAGAGTAAATCTGCCTCTGTGTATACGCGTGCGTGTGTGCGTGCGTGTGTGCGTGTGTGCGTGTGTGTGTGTGCGCTTGTATGTGTGCATGTTGTATGTGTGCATGTTGTACAAGAGCCCTGGCGTCCACAAAACACAGGATGATTTTCTTCCAAAAGAAAAGCTGGTTACTTTCAAAAACAAGTCCTAATTAAAGTAGTTTACCACTTATCGTTAAAGAAGAGCGTTTTGAGTCCTTGTTCGCTTCCCTCAGGAATGTTACTTGCGTGTGTGGCGTGCATGTGTGCGCCTGTGTGTGTGCGCTTGTACATGTGTGTGTGTGTGTCTGGGGGAGACACACAGAGTAGCTACAATGAAAGCACGATCAAGCGATTAGTTATTATTCAGCCGTATTTATTAAATACATTGCTGATCGCAGAAAGCAGCACACAGAGCTCTTGCAGCTCTTGTGTTTACACCTAAGCAGTTCTAAGGGCTTCTCTGGGGCATAGAATAATGTTTATTCTCCCTTAATGTGAAAATCTATTTCTGTGTAAACTAAAACTTCACATGGCTGTTTAGAGAAGAGTACTGAAATGCAGCCTTGCCGTTTTTGACGCAGCTCATATGACCAGACAAGGGCTATGACCACGTCAACAACTTGAAAACGATTCTGAGAAATCGGCTGCTGAAACTCTGAAGGTCGGTTTGCAGTGAAAGACGTACGTGTTATTCTGCGATGTGTCCCAGAAGTAACTTGTAACTGATTACAAAAAAAAAGCAATAACTGTAATCCAATACAGTCACCAGCTAACGTTGTGGAATCAGATTACATTTTTTATTTTATTTATTTAGATGATTACGTCTAGGACTACTTTTACATTTAAAAAATAATTTTGTATAAGAAAAATGCATACAACAATCGGCTGTTCTCTTATTAACCTTTCATTAACGTCAATCAATATTTAAAATGAAGTTCTACTTTAATCTGATTCCAAGCAACATAAATGGTCACAAAAATAGAAAGATTTGGCGTCGCCAACGCAGTAAATGGCTTTGGATGGCATTACAAAGAATATGTTTAGGCGTGAAGTAATCTAAACTTTATGGAAAGTAATCACATTATGTTACTCAATTTACAGTAGGTAATCCAAAAAATATGTTAATGATTATAATTTTAGTCTGGTAACTAGGTCACATACAGTAGACAACTCTGAACATCTGATGTAAGCTCGACAGGGGGCTCTAGGACTTTCGGGAAGTAATGCTGTCGATTTACATTGCCTGTTCGCATTGTCACTCACAAGTATGTCTCCGTAAAATCTGGTGCAACAATAGCGCAGTGCAATACTAACTAATTAAACATTTACATTTTTATTTTAATCAGTAACCGTAGCCTACAAATTGTTTCAGTTTTATTTACACGACTTGTAAACAGCAGTCCTGTTGTTTAGTTTTCCTCATCGCAAGTTTAACGTCTGACTTGGTCATTGAGTTACATTGATTGAGTTGATTGTCGTGCATGTCAATCAAAACACCTTGCTTGTCAATTAGACGGGTACTGACGCAATTAGCCAGCGCTGTGTCCCATACTTTACTACTGTATTTTGGGAAGGACAAATTCACAAGTCAGGGTTAGCTCTGCCTGCGTGCAGTTTTTTGCCCCGGCAATTGGGTTTGTTTCAAGGTCAAATAATTCATTTGTTTTGAAGTCAGATGCCCAACAGGGCCGTAGGTGTTGTAGCTCCACTGTGAACAGCAGTGTGCTGGAAATGCTTCATAAAGGCCTTTGCTGGAACTTGAACACACACACACACACACACACACACACCCACACACACCCACACACATTCATATACAGGTACAGTGCAGTACATACATAAGCATGCCACTAGCAGGCCACCCGATGATATCCTCCCACATGGGGGCCCAGCCATGATGGGTTCTTAACCTCATCAACTTCCCTTTTCCCTGGGTGCTGCTAACTCCAAATGTCACTCCCCAGTACAACTGACCGCTAAGACTGCCCCGTGTACATTATTAAACCCAGAACCCTGGTATTAATACTCCAACGCTGCCCTCTCTCTCTCTCTCTCTCTCTCTCTCTCTCTCTCTCTCTCTCTGCTAGATCCATACTCGGTGGAGCCCTCTCTTCCGTGTTATCAATCTCGCTTCTCTCTTTTCTTATTTCATTCTGACCCTGTATGGGGAGCCATTCTGTTTCTATGTCTGTTGTTTTCGTTTCCATTTTGCTTTATCTCCAAATCCCTCCCAGGAGTTTGAGTCTTCAGAGGCACAGGGTTTTTAAAGGGGTCTTTGTAGGGGGGAGGGGTGGAAGAATGTCTTTAAAGCTTCAGTTTAGCTACAGTCAATGGAGGGTTGGCAGAGTTTAAAACCCTCATCAGTTCAATCGCCTTTTTTTTCCACAGCCTTGCCTTGATATAGGCTACTGTAGAGAGCACCGGTAGTGTCGGGGACCGGACCAGTCAACACGCCTTCCATTCTGTTTGTGTTCAGGTGCAATAAAGTATAGAAAATGTATATTTGGCAATATTAGCATGCTCTGTTACACATCTTACTATTGACATTGGGTTATCTATAGGAGATTGGTGCAGTTGATCATTGTAAAATCAATTTATAATAAGACTTCTTGTTGATGCACTATGATGAACTGTAGCGCATCTACTGCACTCTAGCTACAGCAGGTAATTTCTGTGGTCCACACTGCAGATGTGGGGTCACTAAGGAATGCTGTTTGATTCATGTATCAGATATTCGCCTGAAGCACGTGTAGACAACAACATGGGTGTTTAAATTATGTAAAGGGAATATGTTTGATAAAACACATTTCCCCACTGCCAGTAACCCCCTGTTGCTCTTAGACTTGAAACCATTAAGCTGTATTACCTCAGCAATCAGCTATTGAGTTACATGATACGTGAGATCCTCTCTCTTCTACTGTACGTGGATGGCTTCACTTTGGAACCAATATACTGAATGTATCCTTCTGTAGACTGCTTATCTACTTTGAAATTCAGAGAAACCAAATAGATAGGCATACAGGTGGAACAGGAACAAACGTATCGTGCTTTCATGTGTTAATAGAGCCAGCCAATCGTGCTCTAATTAATCGCAGGAGAAGAAGATGTTGCCTCTACGGGCTTTGCATCTCTCAGGACCTTCATTCACCACAAAATAAACAAAACAGCTAGCAAGCTAAAAGCCGTAGCAATGCTGCCTTGTTCGTATCAGTGGGCAATATTGTAACCGTTTGATGATATTAAAGTTTTAATAACAGTACTTAAAGGTATAGTACATGATTGAGAGCTAATACACATTTTGTCAATTCACCAAATATCTCCTCATGGTCAGATACAGTGCTACACAGCCATGGCTCTGTCAATGGGAACACAAACAATGTGGTCCAGTCTGCACACGATATCTTAACATTTGCAATGCTTTTCCATACATGGGGCAGATCTTCTGAGGGATCACCCTATATGGCATTGAAGGGAGAGGTGTTTTTGTTTTGATCGAGTTCAAATATCAACCAGCTTTCAGCTTATTAATAAACCTTTAATAGTGAACTGATATTCAGTCGTTGTAAAATTGCTGTTGAATGCATTTGTTCAATATACCTCAACATGTATGTGTTCTAATAATAGCTCTGTTCTTTGCTTTCATAGCCGGGCCGACTGTGCGTGCATGCTAGTGTATGTGTGCGTGTGCGTGTGCGTGTGTGTGTGTGTGTGGGGCCCACAAAGAATATATTTTGGTCAGAGATGCTGACGCTCTAGTGTGCCACTAGGTGGCACACTAAAGCGCCACCAAGACAAATTGAGTTTTTAATCTTAGAGTATGTCAACTCAGAGTTCAGGATTCATTTAAGTTTCAATTGCCAACTAACATGCCTTTTGTCTTTGTCTTACTGATTAAAAACATGAGGGAACATATACTGCAACAATACTAAATGTATTGTTCACGTGAAGTTTGAGGTTACAGTTCTAGCACCATTCATATTCAGATTTGTGATGTGGATGACCAAATAAAACACTTCAGATGGGTAGCAGACGCATTCAAACACCACTGCATTTGCTGTAAGCTCTGTAAGCACTCTCCCTAGGTGTTAAATGATGTATTACACTTAGCTTGTTGTTATTGCAAATTCCTTGTAGACATTTCTGATTCTCAATATGGAAATTTCACCAAATGAGCTCCAGAAGAATTGATTGACATACATTGTTCACCATTTTAGATTGAATGAAAGCATAGCTTTACCATGTTGCTTTAACTAAGAATTTTGTCTTTTTGGTGCATTATAAAGACAATTATTTTGCTGTAAGTGAGCTTCACTTTTAGAATATCGTGTAGGAATACAAAATAATGACTGTATTATTACAGAATGGCATCTTGTGTCCATGTGTTCACGTATTGGTGTGTGTGTGTGTGAACATCTCTTCACTACACTTGCATCTATATTTGCACAGTGCATTTAATTACTTTTCAAACTACTGTACTATATGTTCCTGCATTCCCCCATGTGTGGGTATGCGTGTGTTTGAGTACGTTTGTGCTTGTGCCCAGGGTGCCACTGGTGTTTTGTATTATTCTACTCCTATCATGCAGATATTGCCTGGACAGCCATTTGGCTCATGTTTGCCACCCATTTGTAATGTCGGGGAGAGAGGCCGTGACTGCGCGGGCCTCGGGACAGCCGCGAAAATCAATTGGCTAGAAATGACATCTGCCAGAATCTGCCAACAGAGCGCTCCTAGGAACCATAAATGAAATCACAAGGTCTAATTGTGTGCTGATTTATTCACTTGTCTGAGCACATCACGGCATCATGGCCGGAAATAGCTAGCAGACTATTCCATGTGTGTTTCTTTATTTACCCTTAAAATGCTGTAGTACAGTATGGCAGTGATTCCCACTCCCCAGTTGAGGGGTAAGGGAAGGGGGGGGGGGGGGGTACCGTTCACAGGGGGGGCGATTGATCACATTTGCTTTGAGGTCAAGCATGCATTAAAATGTTTGAATATAGTTTCATAGTTTCATTGTAAAATGTATACATTTTAAATGTTACTAAAAGTCATATACTGTACAATGCCAAGGCCAATCTACTATCAAATCACAGAGGCATCATTTGATGCTATTAATTGTAAAGGCTAAAAAGCCGCACAGGAGGGGTGGGGGTCATCTTTATTTTATTAAAGGCTCCAAGGGAAAAAGGTTGGGAACCACTAATGTGTGGTATAGACCTATTTACTGTTTACAAACTGATGACGTACATAAATGTGTGCACGCAGTTTTGCAACAGAATGGAGTCCATTGACTTGTCAAGCTATGCAAGAGCATTAAATTAACCACCAAATATCACATTTAATTGCAATATGCTTAAAAGACGCTGGTTGAGATAGCATGATAAAATAATTATCTGACATGGAGAAATTATGTTTTATACATGTAATGGGTTGTATTCCCGCTCGGAAGATACTGAAACTGCTAAGGAAAAAGTATAATCTAGGACACATAGCAGGTGAAATAATGTTGAATCAAAATGATAATGACAAAAGCGATCATTTATATGTTTTATAAATCGGGCTGCGTGCGCATACGTTGGGGAAGTCGGCATGACGTCGGCCGTAAATGGGTCTATTGGGTGATACGCCCCCAGTTCCCTTTCCCAAGCCCCCACCTTCACTCTGCAATTCCTCCACATTTCAATACATTCTGAACTCCCCTCCCTCCACCTCTCTCTCTCTCTCTCTCTCTCTCTCTCTCTCTCTCTCTCTCTCTCTCTCGCTCTCTCTCTTGTGGTGCAAAACGAAATGGCTCGCTGAGACAACTGTCACTTGGCCCAAGTAAGATAAATATGTCTTTGCTGGAAAAGGCTGGGGCCCCTTCTTCATGATTCGGCGCTGTGCAGAATGGAATGTTCTGGAGTAATGGATCTGGTTCTCCCCCCCCTTCCACTAATTGTGAGAAATAGTTAAGTCTGTGCGGGTACCTCGTGCCTCAGAGGTGTACACGGCATTCACAGCCATGGCTTTCAAAAGGAAAGGCTTTGAGAGCAAAAACAGGTTTTAAACTGCAGAACTTCACACCCTAGCTTTGTCCTGTTTTGATTATTTTTTTATATCCCCCCGCCCCCACTGTCTGTTCCCCTCCCCTTCCTCAAAGATGGAGTCACAAGTTCTCCTAATGTGATACTTCCTCCAGCGCTGCCGGGCTGTTTCAGCGCAGTGGTCTGCAGATACTTTAACCTGGCTCTAACACGTCCTAAATAAAACATGAAACAATGCCCTCCAAAGCGTCTGTGAGCCCGTACAGCATCAAAAATTGATACAGCTCCGCGGGCCAGACCAGGAAATTTATCTAAGAAGCCCGAGAGTTCATCTTGGCTCCATGCTGTCACCTAGGCGACAGTCATGGGTGGCTGCAAACATACCTTAGCTGAAGCCACAGGAAGGAAATGGTCCCGGGGTTAAAGGGATCTTCTTGGATGGGAAGTTGGGATGACAAGAGAGCATGGACATAAAAACACAAGGGATGCAAACAGGCATAATGTTCCAAATCGAGATGCGGGGGTAACAGTCCAGAACCACAAGAGCAGTATTTGGAGATGAAATGAAATAAGATACCAGTTAATGACCTTTCAGAGTTTTGAGCAGATACTCAGCTCAGTCATAAGAACTGAGAACCACGGCGTGAGAGAGATTTGCGTTTTCTGGAACAGGCGTCGCATAAAGGCGACATTAAAACACTGAGCGCAGTAAATTGCCATGTCGCAGTTTTCCCTTGAATGACATTTTCCAATATTTGTCCTACATTGCTGTTAGCGACATCGGGATGCGTGAACATGGCAGCGAGCTGGCCAGTGGGGAGATGCTGATACGGTATCATTTAACGCGGTGAACAGCTCTGCCTTTTACAGCTCATTAGCCAGCCCCTTCTTTGTCCCAGGCCATTTGATAGCAGCATTAATCTGCGGCTCCACTAGGCTTCCTTTCCCTATTTGCTGTGATTTCATGAAGATTACTCCACTCAACCATGTAAACGTGCATCTCC
Organism: Typhlichthys eigenmanni; assembly: GCA_027564635.1. Taxonomy (NCBI): domain Eukaryota; kingdom Metazoa; phylum Chordata; class Actinopteri; order Percopsiformes; family Amblyopsidae; genus Typhlichthys; species Typhlichthys eigenmanni. The sequence goes on from JAODUK010000018.1 coordinate 6,446,633, forward strand.
CCCCACAACCACCTCCCTTCAACCCCCCCACCCCACACCCGCCTAATGTGTACCTCAAACTCTGTAGAGTGCCTTGTGTAAACTTTGCAGACATACGGCAGATTTAACAGCACTTGCTTTCCCAAAAAGCCATTTGAGATGATGCAAAAAAGTTACTGAAAATCTATGGGGGTTAGCTCTTCTGTTTTAAATTGCTGTTTGTTATGTGTGAATGCACCAGGATTGCCACTCAATTTTGATGTACTTACAGTAAGTCAATGGCAAATAAAGGAATCTTGAACAAGCAGCCATGTTGTGTGTTGATTAGTTATGTATAAAAAAGGGACATAATTTGATTTGTGTCCAGAATTCCCCTAGTGGTTCAAACTGTTACAATAATGTGTTTTATTTACAAAGCACATTTATAAACAACCAACGGTGACCAAAGTGCTGTACAAATATGCAATTAAAAATCTAATAAAACATACAATAAATACAAAAATTAAAAAAAAAACAATACAATGAAACACGAGTGTCCCTAAATTGACTGGAATGCCAAATAATACAAATAGTTTTTTAAGACAATACTTAAATGTCTCAGTGGAATAAGGGATGGCCTGATGAAAACAGGAAGGTTATTCCACAGTCCAGGGCCCACAACCGAAAGGCACGCTCACCCTTTGTTTTCATCCTAGACTGTGGAATAGCTAAAGGAAATTAGCTTCACGGCCTGGAAGAGTTCAATAAGGCGGTCTGAAACCAAGTAGCAGCATCTTAACATGTAAGTTCAAACAGTGTGTTTGCCCATCTCACACCCTGATTGGCTGGCACCCTTCCACACCTGAATCCTGATTGACTGGCACTATACAGTACTCTCCACCCCTCCATCTACCGCTCCCTCTGTTACCACGTGTGCTTCAAAGCTCCCAGCTGGGCATACATCTTGGTTTCTGTGTCTCTCTCATCTCTGATAAAGGTTACGGTCAGTGTATGAAATACAGACAGACTGGTAGACAGGTAAGGAGACAGACAGGCAGGGTGACAGGCAGACAGACAGATATAAAGGCAGGGAAACAGACAGATTGGAAGACAGGCAGAGAGACAGGCAGGGAGAATGACAGCAATAATGGCAGGCAGACAGACACACAGTTAGACAGACAGGCAGGGAGACATACAGACAGCCAGGCAGACAGACAGACAGACAGGTAGGTAGGCAGACAGACAGGTGGAAGGTCCGGTGGATTACTTCATACATCCATGCATTCTTTTAACACAGTAAAAGAATAAAGACATCAACAGCAAAAACAGAAATAATGAAATGATAAAACAAAGACAGAAATAAGGAGAGAAGTCTTTGAGTGTACATCGGATATAGGGGAGGCTTTGGCACGTTTCCCCTTATCCCACCCTTAGGGTAGGTAATCCTCAGAGAAGAACAGAGAGCTCTTAGCACAATGTCAAGCTGAGCCCACATCATAAAACACCACGAGGACTTTGTCAAAAACTTCTCAGAAGCTAGAATCTCCCTGGAAAGAGCCGCAGTGCTATGATCAGGTTGGCAGGCTGTCTCTCTCATGGGGTATCAGGCATTTTTTTATATAGAGGGGAGAGAAGAAGCAAGCTGACTCTGCCCAGAGCTTGCCATTCATCCTGACATAAGAGGTCGGGCCCACTTGGCATTTATAGTGAGTCAGTAGCGCGTTTGAAGGAGAGAGAGTTCATTTCGTTTTCTCCGTGATGACTCGCGGCGGCAGCCCACAATGAAATCTAAAACCTAAAAGTTGTCTGACAGTAAGCGGGGACCCTGCCTTTTCATGATGCCATTTGCTGCGAGGTGTCGCTCACATTTAGGAATGGAAAGGCGTTCCTACATCTAGCCAGCAATAAACCAACCTTCATGCCATTTAGTAATTAGAAAAACACCTTTATGGAACAATTGAATGTCCCACTCAACAACGCTAGACCCTACAGACATCATGTGGAATCTCAACTTCCTTCTTGAAATGAATGGGTGTGGGGGAAGGTGGGCTGGAGCTTAATCCTCCTCCTCACAGTCTCAGGTGGCCAATGCGAACTTCAATTCCAGCTTATTATATGGGCCAAATAAAAGACATTTGGCCCCGAGTCCCCTGTCTGCATGTGTGCTGTGTGACATTAAGACCTGTCTTGGGCTGGTGACGCCAGTCGGAGGAAGATATTAAATGGAAACGACCTGGAATGGCACCCGTCTCCTGAATAACTCTCGGTTTTATTTTTAGCAGACAGACAGACTGGTAGACTGTGTTAATTTTTTAGTCGCTGAAGATCGTTCTGGCCTGATATTAGAGAAATGTGGCCAAACTCCTTTCAATAAATCCTTTTTAAAGCCACTGCAGACAAGATTGTTGGATTAAATGATCACTATGAGCTGAGTTTGGATTCTACAGCATGCTGTAGTGTCTAGTGAAGACTGACACTGCCGCTGATTACATTGAATAACCAGCAGTCCAGTCATCTTTGCACATTTCTGCTGGCCGGGGTCAGATCACCCCACAAAGCGTCCACGCAATGCTGACGTGTTCAGCCAATATCGATACAAAGCCCAAGCTTATGTTTGTTTTTCTGAATGAGTTTAATTTGTTTCAACATTCCTCTGCTACAAAGAAATGTCCACGGTTACAGTTTATCGTCTCTATCATCTCACGCTGTCACGCTTCAAGAGTTTCAACTTTAAATGTCCATTTAAGATCTGTTCCCTTTGAAGAAAGACAGCTTTACAAGGTCAAGTGGACGGCACGTAATGGACAAAAAGGACACATCACAGAGGTAAACGACCCACCGCCTCTTTAACGAGCTACATCAGAGAGCCATCAAAGGCCTATTGGCTGGCCTAACATGCCACACGCTCGCGCTTATCGCCATGTCACTGTTGATTGTCGGGCTAAAAATTTCTGTGAAGCCCTACAACACCCCACTTTCCCTCGGCAACAGATGCTGCGTTAAAACAACAATTATACGTGCTGGCCTCCTCCTCAAGCATAAATAGTCAAGGTCATCTCGAAGGCCTCATTGCAGGCATGTTTATGTAAAAACAAACGAGCCAAATCTCAGCATATCTCAGCATTGTCTTGCATCATTCTGTTCTTCAGTTCAGTTATTACATTATGAAGGGAGCTCCTGTCTCCTTACTAGTGCTGGCAAAATGATGGCTATGATGAGGAACAATACATTGTTCACAAACTGTGATTGTTGGGTGTGGGGTGGGATTGTGCTAATTATAAAACAACAAAAGAAGAAAAAAATAAGTATGTATGTTCCATTACACAGTGATTTCTGAACATGCTGTAATGGATGTATAGCCCACATACAGTTGAGTATTGCTAATTGTTTGCTATTTGTCTGCCCATATTAAACCTGGAATGGTGCCCGTGGGTTTGCTAAAGCACATACTGTAGGCTTTCTGTCTGTTAAGCAATTTGAAAAATGAAATGTTTTGTACTGTACAAATGTGCAAACATCTGCAATATTTTATTTTATTTTAAGATTAACAACAGGATTATTGTTTATTGACAGAAATAATATGAATCTGTATATTGTAAGTGTGTTCCATTAAGCTCATGTGAGTTTTCATTCAGAAGCTACAATGTAAAAAATAAAAACATGAGGTAAATAAAGGTGTATACAGAGGTGAGTCAGAAATACTGTATATGTATGAATGTGTGAATATAGGCCGTCCCGTACTACTGTTGTGTGTCAGGGGAACACAAAGAGGGCATGTTTACATACCATCAGGTATGAAATGTATGTGCCAGTTCTGACAGCTTAATTACTAAAATTGGAGCCACACAGTATCATTCACATACACATATATATATATATATATATACATACACACTGTATATGCCGGTGTGTGGTTTGAGTTGGTTTTGTTTTGCGAGGGGAATTGTGGCTGTCAATGAGTGCCGTCATGATAGTGTGGAAGTGCTGCCAGTTCCAATAAAGTGCCGGAGAGATCAAGCGAATGAAAGGTGACCTTGGCATAATTGAGATTTATCACAGCAACGAGGAGGCAGGCAATGGCAGGCAATGCAGAAGTGACAGGGAGCCGACGGGGGGAGGCGGGGAAGGAGGGGGAAGAGGGGTAAGAGGACAAAGAAAAGGGGGCAAAATCACGACACACAAACACTTAGTTTACGGGTGAACGGCCAAACGTTGCCCATGCAAGAAGCTGCCCGGGCACAACAACTGTATTTATTTAGGCCAAGACACCAGGCTTATGGTCTGCTCTGATCCTCTGTTGCTTGTATTCTATTTTTGCAAGCGGCACATGCGTTAAATGATAAACAGCAGTGTTCTACAGAGAGAGAGAGAGATAAAGGGAGAGGCTGATTTAGACTGGTCTGTGTATTCCCTGAGTGAGATAACAAACCTACTGCACACTGGGAGCGGTGCGACGACCACGACGCAAGACAATGACGCATCTCCATCATGTTTCCAGTTCTCCGGAGTAGCGCGGCATCGCACCGTGTTAAAGGCCCTCTGGGGAGATGCAAGCGCACCGACTGGTGAGGAATGAATAGGGGTTTGTAGGGGGGGGGGGGGGCGCTGCTGGCACGTATGGGGATGGATTATGCAGTCCTTTCAGACCTGCACAATGTGCACGTTTAGGTCTGGGCTGGAGCCTTGCACTAGGCAGCCACACAGACTTCCAGGGCTGGGGGCTGGCTTCCCCAGGCGTGTCCAGGGTATTCTGTGGGTATACAACAATGGCCCACATTCTGGGTCCACAACACACCTGGCCCAGTCTGATAAATGGCGTTGGAAGAGCGCACGCCGCTGCACACACCGCTTCTCAGTCCAGTACTTACGCAGTCCGTATGCCTGAACGCCGTCCCCGGAAATAAGGAATCGTTTTCTTTTATGCTGCATCTTTTTCTACAACGTCTGACATTTACGCAGTGGAAGGTGACATCGCAGATGAGAGATTAAAATAATGCGTCGTCCAGAGCTTCATTTGAACCCACACCGATGTAGCCGAAACCTATTGGTGTACACATCACATGCACACCTGCCCCAGTACCGTACTAGGCCTTGTATTATCATTCCACCCAACACTAAGACCGAGCAGTAAACATAGAAATGCCTTAATACTAGTGTCTATACTGTCAATGGGCCATTAATAATGCCATCCATCAGGTTTAGATGACGTTATTGCGTACCTGTTATTACCGTATACAGTATATACTTTTACAGGTGGTACTGTACACAACAAAATGTCTGCATAACTTTTATTTTCTTTAATTTAAAGGACTTCATTTACCCAGGATTAACAGGCCAAGTCATGACACAAAAAAAGGATTTGGTAAATTCAAAAAACGATTAATTAATTCTCAGAATGTACAAGGTGACAGTAATTACTTCCATTAAGTCAAACAAAAAAGTGGGGAAAATAATTGTCTGACGCTTAATTAAAGGTTATGGCTTTGACTTAATGGTGAAAGACAAGACTATTAAAAGTCCTATTATTACATCAAGATACACATACGGTAATTGGTGTGTTGCTCTCTAGAGACTTGGAAAATGTTGACACTGTGAAGGGTGCAGAGGGTCTGGTAAACATCAGAAGGATGGCCTGCACGCATATCCATTCTCAGCCATCCCGACAAGGTTATTTCTATGGGTTCAAACTTCAGGAGGGTCCCGGGGGAGACTCGTGCACCTCCTATAACAGATTATGGCAAGCCCCATAAGAATTGTCAACGCGAACACCTCCCATTAATGTCAAGGTTACATCTGTGATACACCTCAAAAAGGCAGTGAGCACACACCCCATGGGCCCGGATGCGATTTGTTCCTGGGATATTTGTCAGAGCTGCTTCAGAGACACCGAGATTTGGGGTGGAGAGATATTGTAGCAGCAAGGTTTGTCTTAGTGTTGTGAAGCCAGCAGGCTACTGAGCCTAACAGAATTCAAATTTAGTATGCAAACTGTTGTTCAGTCAAGATGAGGCAACGTGCTGCAAATTTCAGGTTCAATTGCATCTTGTCGGGTGGTTGTACCTTGTCAAATTTAAGACAAGATTAATACACAAAGTAGAAAATATCTGCAGGGTGTGACATGCTGTGCCGTCAACAATGAGCAGTCTGAATAAAATGTTCACTCTATTCACGATTGTGTATTGTGACCGTAGTCTAAATTCACTAAATGAAGCAGACACACCAACATTAAGCTCTAATGTGGAACCCAGAAAGTTGGATTTGTGTCAAGTCGTGACTTTTTCTCCGTGAAATGTAGGTCAGATTTCATCTAACTATGGAATCGCACCACAAATGTGCAGCCATCACTCAAGACCGTCTCCTCCAGATGTAATAATTGCTCCTTGATTCAATTTCTGCCACATTCGTTCTCTCCATACCTCTCGCTCTCACTCACCCTCATTCTCTCTCCAGTCTAATGGACACTTTTTCCAGGTGTGCCAGCCAGAGGTAATTTTCCTCAGGTGCCTCTAATTACCTATCATTTAGTATTTATGGATCACATATTCATCACCATCTTTCACACCATATTTCTCATCGCTCACTGGTTGCTAGATTAGGATTTTCTCCACCAATACGCTTCCCAAATCAAATTACCCACCCTGAGGAAAATAAAAAAATAAAATAGGGGTGAGGAATGAAATATTTGCCCGGGCAGGCAGGCATGCATACAGACAGTCTGCAAAATGACAGCAGCGACGACTTACTGCATGTCAAAGTTTTAAACAGGCTACTCTGTGCCCACTGACACCACATGTATAATATATGTGCTATGGATTCAAATCATCAATAAAAGTACACATCTACAGTATAAAGGCTGTGAATGTATTAAAAATAAAAAAACAAATTGAATGAATCGCTCAAATTGCTGTGATTAATCTTGATTAATGAGAATAATTTCCAGAAACACGGATTTGCTGAACTCTACTTTAATAAGGGTCTCTCCAAATCCACAGTTCGGTTCATATCTGCTTTTTTATTTTTCCTTTGAGGAGAAAAATCTGAAGAAAAAATAATATCTGGCCTTTATTCAGATTGTTGTAAATATATGACTTTCTGCCACTAGATGGCACACTAAGAGCACAAAACAAATGCTCTGTTTGCCACACACATGAATAATAATAATAATAATAATAATAATAATACATTTCAATTATGGACGCCTTTCAAGACCCTCAAGGACATTTTACATTACAAATACAAAGACACATAATATACAAATTAAAAGAATAAGTGTGAAGAGTAAAGTAAAGGAGACTGGGCAGATTTTCAAATAAAAAATGTGTTTGTTGTGGTCAGATAAGAGGTCAGTAGTATTGGCAGGGGAAAATAGTTATATTAAAACAATCAGAGCTTTGGAGCCAGAGAGTTTAAAAGCAAGGCATTCAAATGTAGTGTAAGGCAGGGCACAGGCACATTAATAATCTGCTTTCAGCCTTCAGCTTGTCCAACCCCGCACTCATCCAGTGGTGCACAGTTGGAGGATGTAAACAAAGCAAGTTGAGTTTGTCGTTAGAAACTCAGGAAAGTTTAGGGTTTAATTGTCAGAGAGGAAGAAGCGGACATCAATCGGATCGCAAACAGGAACCTGGAAAATCAGGCGATGTTCATGAACTGTCGGTCGAGATCCGCGAGGGGCAATGCGCCGATGAGAGACGCATGCAGTTGTGCGTGGTTTAAAGATGGTGAACAAAGCCAGGTGGGCGGCCTCTGGTACATCTCAGCCGACGAAGAATTTCAGGACGATCAAACAGAGCCGGCAGGGTGATGAAAGCCGTTGAATAAAGCCGTTGGTGATAAAAATACTCTGGTTATTTTAAAGTTTTTACAATTATTTTAAAGAGTACTGTACCCAGTCGATAAACAAATAGGATTTATAATAAATTTTGGTGACAGATTAAGTAGAGCCCTCCCGTTGTAGTACCGTAGGCTACACTACTGTATGCTAATACTGGTACCTAGCCAGGACGTTTACGTAACTCGACAAGATGTAGAGCAACCGGGGATAAAACAACTTCGTAAGTCTCTAAAAACAGATAACTTAACTTGATAAAACAAAATAAAAAATGCTAATAATGTTTTAGCCTCTAAAATATATAACACACCGAAGGAGAAGCGGCTGCCAAGTGAGCCTGCATACTCCCAATCGGACAATAAAAAGGAATCTATGAATGCTACAGAATAATAAAGAATGATACAATATGCTAACAGTGAAAACCCAGTTATGTAAACAATAAACAACAATAAACAGAGGACGGAACATTACAACACACAGAGAGAGTGTTTGTGTTGTTCTCGGCTCAGGTCGTACATTTTTAATTAAATTCCATTACACTTGTAACAGTTTGCTACTCTTTTCACTAGCTGAAACATGTTACATTTTACTGAAACATTAGTCAGCCAGCACGTCCCAGACCTTACGTAGTAAAGGCTGGCTCTGGCCGTGAGTAACCTGTGTCCCAGACCTTACGTAGTAAAGGCTGGCTCTGACCGTGAGTCACTGTAGCCTCGTGAGGCCATGCTGATGTTGCGAGCTTCAGTTCAATTTCGCTGTGAGAATCAGTCTAGAAAGCCTCGGAATCATTTTGAATGTTTCCGAGTAGCAACTGAACTTTACATTCAGTGTCGTGTTTATAGCCATACGGGCGTGGTTTTCCATTCAGCGGCATGTTTATATCTATACAGGTGTGGTTTAGGTTTGCCGACCATGGTGCCGACAGCGAAAACGACCAGATGGTTCATCCAATCAACTGCCAAGTATCTGCCATTCACAAACAGTTTCAATGTACGGCTCCTCAGATGGACTTGTGACAACAATTCCTCTGGCATGTCAGAATAGTGTCCCAGACCTTACGTAGTAAAGGCTGGCTCTGACTGTGAGACCAGTATGATCAATACAGAGACAGCTGCATGTACAGTAGATGGTTGCTATATGCTTGTGCACCTGATTTTCCGCCGCAACAGGAAGTAATTTAAACGGAGACAGAAAAAGTGACGCGCCAATTGCATTAATATTTTATACCGTATATACATTATACATGATATTCTGTTGTGTGCCTGTTACAATAATAAGTTAACCATGTTCTATGCATATACAGTATATGTTTAAATGGGAGAAATGTGTGACCATGCAATCCTAAGCTTCTAAGCCATTCTGAAAATCTTTTGTGAAACTATTTGCCTTGAAGGAATGAACAATCTAAATCAAAGCTTGTTCCCCCTGAAGAATACCATTAATGAGCTGCACCACTTTCAATTTTTCATTTTATCTTGTGGGTATATATTGTATTAATTCCCACTAAAAAGACATAAAATGTTTAATACACTGAATAGAATACTGTATGACCTAAGTGTAAAAGATAATTCCTCTATTAATAATATATAATATATTGTATTTGTATTATTATTCTTTTAAAACCTATTAACATTGGAATCAAAAGGTAAAATGTGTAATTAATTCACATTAGAGGTAAAAAGAATAGCTGGAAGATAGTATAGCATGGATATTTACATGACATTCAAATGAATGATGCAGTGCTAATTTTAAAATGGACACCAACTAAATATTTAAATGTGTTGCAAACTGCGGTTTGCACTGACACATTCACCCTGTGACACATGGACTCCAATCAATCAATCAATCAATCAATCAATCAATCAATCAACTTGAAATGTTTTAGAATGATTTAATATAGTTTTCTTTTTGTAAAAATTATTATTGTGTGAATAATCTTGCTCCAGCTATACTGTACTTTCTTCATACTGTATGTGACAAATACAAACACTTAACACCAGGGGAAATACAAACACTTACAGTATAACCGTCAGTGGAACAGCAAATGGCAACTGCAAGGTCAAAGTAAAACCATGTTGGGTCAATCATCTTTTTGTTAATATTAATGATTATTTAACTTGAATTGTGTAACCATGGACAGGGGTCACAAATTATCCTGGGCTTTAAACTCTAGCTGCAGTCAATACATCTGTTCCACATTATTGTGACCATGTGTACATGTTAACCTGTTACAATGTTTATTGTATTGTCCCTGACAAATAAACGGAAATGAAATCAAACTGAAATTTGTTGAAAGTAGCCTATATGTATTTCTATGAAACTCAAACTGCACAGATACTGTATGGCAGCAACCATCTTCAAGATACTTCAAAATAACCCCTGCCTCTTCAGTCTTGCTAGTCAGATTGCTTGCGTACGCTACAAATAGATTGCAAGATTAAAGGATTTCTTTGACTGAAGAACAAAAATCTCAAAAATTGTTTTATCATCCAATCACACATAGTACATTTTCTGAAGAAGCTTCAATTGGGGTGAACATTTGCCATTTGGTTCCTGATGTGACACAAAGAGAGAAAAGCAGTTCATTAAAACAAAAGAAAATCAGTTGGGAATCATAACGCTGGGTGGAAACTGATGCAGTGCACATAAAGCTTGACTTTTTTGATAACACCGCCAAGCTAAACACAGAATGTGGTTTTTACAGGTCAAATGATCATACAAGAATTCAGGTGGGAGAGATTGAATTCCAGATCTGCTGCAATATATTTGTTGCCTGCTTATGTAGCTAAATATCCCAAGGTTGTTTTTGTTACAAAACACTTAACATGATCCAGCCACTGTTGTGATGTCATTTACTCTGCTGTCTAATTAACAACAACAAACAAAACAAAAAATATATAAATAAATAAGCCAATTCCTCACACAGTTCCACACTTGGGTAAACTCCTCCATCTTTACTGAAGATATATTTAGTTTTCTCCTCCTGTGTTTGTTAAGTGTTTACTGGATGCCCGCAAGTCAGGGAATTGTGTTAGTAGATTGATGTCCATTGTCTGCAACCCTGTCATACAGTAGCTCTTACTAGTAGGGTGATTCTAATAGTTTGTCTGCTGACGTTAGAGTATACTAGTTTGTTTAATTTTTTCTCTACATTTTTATGGTTAGCCTAGATTTGTAGCATTTGAGTTAATATGAGTATGTTTCCATTAGGTTTTTGAAGGAAATGTAATATTGTATGTTGTCCTAGTTCAGACATCTTTTGACTGTGAAAATGGAATCAGGACAATTGAGTGCTTTACAGGTATTACAGCACCGAATTTAGAAAAGGCAGCGTTCCTCTTGTGAAAAGATTTGGACCACAGCTTCATCATGTTTGTGTTGCTCATATATGAATTATAAATTGTTAAATTGTGGAACCTCTCAATCTGCTGATGCAGCCTATAGTGTATATACAGTTTATACTGTATTGGCCGGTTTCACAGACATGGATTAAGGCTAGTCCAAGACTAAAACAAAAATTCAATGAAGATCTCCATTGGAAAAGGATTTTAGTCTAGGACTAGGCTTTATCCATATCTGTGAAACCGGCCAATATATATGTATGTATATAGTCTAGTTAACCTACATTCATGAAAGCAAGTATTGAATGTGCTCAATACTAAATAAAACTAAATTACATGTTCTGTTTTAGATGTATAGCTTCTTCTTAGTAGAATATGGTATAATGGTTGATTAATGGCACCAGAATGAACTTCTGTTTTTTCTTTCTTTATATTATATTAACTAAATTATAGAAGACTAATGTGGTTAACAGTTTCATGTTGGGCTTCAGAGGGTGTCACTTATGTAATTACAAAACGTGTGTATGAATATAGTTGAGAGTCCTTCCCTCCTAAAGGGGGCGCTGTAGAGTTCACCGGGGGTGGGAACCACTGGTTTAGAGGCGTGTCAACTAGGGCTGTCCCGAATACTATTTTACAGGCTTCGAATAATTGATGGTATTTTCGAACGAGTATTCTAATTCGAAGTTTGCGGGTTTTCAATAGCACATAACTGTACGCTTTTAACTTTAAGTCAACTACTCACCTATGAAGACTCAAAGCATATATTAGCCAATAAGAGTGTTTGTTGAATGAATAGCCCCGTTCTCTTCTTTCAGACAGAGCCAATTGAAATCGATTGTTGATGACACAGTGTAGGGCAGGTAATAACATTTTCAACAAGTGGGTTTATACAGTGACAGTAGGGATTAATGGGAAGACATGCATGCATAATATGAAAAATCTACAACTCGAATCGCAATATTTAAAATGTAATACATACCCAACAAACGAATATCTGAATAATCAAGTATTTGAGGCCAGCCTTAGTGTGTAGTGTGTTCACAAACAGTTTCAATGTACGGCTCCCCAGATGGACTTGTGACAAAAATTCCTCTGGCTTGTCAGGTTACTGGTTTAGAGGAGTGTGAACTGATGCAAAAGGGTATAGCTCCAGTAGGCTAAATACACAAAATGAAGGTGATATTGCAGAATATTATCTACTACTCACACAATTAATGGTCATAATTAGCGGGCATAATCTACCACAAAATAGTCAATTTGTAATAATAATGATGTTGGACGCTAGGATTAAACAATGCGGTCAAATGCATCATTCCAAAATAGTTTTAAGCACCGTGTGTAATTGTAGTTGCATCACAGCTTACTATGTGCAGAAAGTACCTTTTGTTTGAGGGTGGGGGAAAGCCGCATTGAATGTGCTCAGCATTAGCCTACATGTATCTGAGCTAAATACAATATACCAGAATAGTGACATTTGCTGCATAGCCAAGTGAAGCCGCATAATTCAGATGTGGGTTTCCAGTGGAAACATTCCCTATTTCACCTTCATAAATCTATAGCCTTTTTTTTTTTGGTTCTGTTAAAAGCATTACTAATGTCAAATAAAAACTGTATATAAAATTGAATGAAGCATTTAATAGAGCAGATGCTGTAGGAACACAGTGGTGTGAATTATAATAAGAAATACATCTTCAGGACACTTGCTGGAAGAGAATGAGGGAGGGGGGGGGGGGGGTAGAAGGGGGAGCCTTAATTACTGTGTTGGATA
>JAODUK010000018.1:6468296-6489939 GCA_027564635.1 Typhlichthys eigenmanni
TATATATATACAGTATATGCTATAAAATGTAAGTAAAATGTGGAAGCAGAGCAGGTATTTATGTTGATGGTAGCATGTGAAATTGGCTGGAAAGGTTTTTCTCTTTTACAACATGACAGTACAGTGTCCAGTTGCCTGTAAATCTGACAGTCCATTTACACATAAAGTGGCTTATTTCATGCAGTCCTGGCCTTGCAAAGCACAGGTATGTTTAGATGCTCTCAGGGGTTACCAAATGTTGTTCCAAGTGCACTAGACTTTGGAAATGACAGCACACAGCTGCTTTAAAAAGATACACAGGTAACCTTTGACATATTACGCTGTCTCTGTTTTTCACCATTCCGCTAGATAAAGCCTGATGACTTATTTTTGACTTGTTGTACTGTGTCCATGTGATATCTGCTCTGAAGCTTGTTAGATGGAATTATTAAACTGCAATTTGAGCCCATGCTGGCTCATACCACAGTTTAATGCCATCTAATCTTATCATATAAACCATTCACTAAAAGAAAACAAATAGGCCTAGGTTAGGTTGCTAATGCTTAGGTTGCTAATGCTAATTAGGTTGCTAATGCTAGACCTGATTCTTGCCACGCCCAGTAAACCCAATAACCCACTTAGACAATGTAACTGAAAGTGCATGCAACCACAGCATTTATTAACAACAGCACAACAAGCACTTGACTATATACCACCAAATGTAATGCAGTGAAATGCAAAACATTAAGAAAAAAAAATCACGTATTACAAAAGCTAAGCAAATATCCCATAAATATTTTTCTGGGGCTATACACTGACGGTCATCTGGGGATCTGGGATTGATAATTTCTCCAAGGCCCTGTGTGATATTTACATGGTAATCTCCCTGAAAGCAATATTAGTTGCTATTTATTTCTTCTTGGAATTTCACCAAATTTTGGTAAAGTACCAAGGTCTAACTTTACAGTAGAAGGCTGAAGCATCAGTTTAGGAACACAATGTCTTTAGCCTTGTTTCTAAAGAATGAAGTCCAGTGTAATATAAATCAACCCCACCGCAGGAATCTGAGAAGGAATGAATTGGCTTGTTCCCGTCCTTTTAAGACATTTCTGTTTTTCCAGTGTACGTATTCTGAAATTAAAATGTGTTAAATATGATCACATTTCCTTATAAAATGCACACTGCATGCATAACTTCTGTTGACCAATACCAACACCAACTATGGCTATCAACAGTTGAAGTATTATTCAAATCCATCTGTAAGCTGTTCCTGGATATATAACGCTAAACTTTTCGCCTTATTATATTTGAAAGCACCCTCTGGAGCTGAATCCCACTGCTGTCATCAGACAGGAGATTAAAATCCTAATTGGACCATAATTAGGCGTGGTCTTTTCATCTAAGCCATTGAAAAGAAGCATCACAAGCTAATGTCAATAACTGTGTCACTGCATCCAAGGTTCTGTCTTGCCAAATTATGTAACATTAATAATGTGCAATTACAGGCGAAAGATTGAAGTGTCACAGCAGTGCCGAAAGAAGAAATTAAGAGCTTCCCGGCACGATGGGATTTGATCCCAGAACACTTGGAGCTGCAGGATATGTCTGGATGAGGGATGGTTTCATCTGCATTCACTTCACCTACAATATGGAGATTAGTTGAGAGAAACCAGAGCTGTGTTGTCAGTCATCAAATAAATTGGTCGCATTTGACTTTCCTTACTTTATGTATTAACTTCAAGCGATATTCATATACTGTAAGTGATTGATATAATACGTGTTAGTGATACCTATATTATTTCTTGTAGATATTTATTTAAAATAAATTCTACTCATTATTAATTAGCTATGACTTTTTGTTTATTAGTTAAACCACAAGTCAGTTTAGTTGCTAGATTGGCAACTCACATTGTATACATTTGTTATTGACTTCCATTTTTCCTCAGAAACATACTTTAACCTCATCTATAATATGATCTCTGTATCTGTTGGTGTTACAGTACTGTATGTGTTCTTTATACATTTCTATAGTCTACAGTTTGCACAATTATGGTATTGTTAGATATATTTCATTATCTGATCTAAAAATCTAAATAAACTGAAAATTTAATTAGTAAAACATATACAAAAAAACTGTAGTATCTCGGGAATGCTGTACTGCCAGTAGAATGTGAATGTACTTTATTGAAGATACATAGAAGATGTGTAAATATAATATATATATATATATATATATATATATATATATATATATATATACACAAAAATAAATAATTAAATAAAAGTTTATATAATTTTATACATGGGAGTGCATATGTACACTGTTATCTGCAAGGATGGAATATATTTTCGACATCAGCAGGAATACTACAGTTGTGAGTTTGTTGTTTCTGACCAAAATCTAATCAAATATCAGCCAGGCATTTTGGCAGTGTTTATCCAAATATGTAACACAGGTGATAGGAGGAAGGGGAAAAAATCTAATACATGGTTAATAGCAAAAGGACAAAAATATGACATTATTATCACATGAAACGTCATAAATGTAATACAAGTTCCATTTATCTTTTGTTTTCTATTTATCATTTTCTGTGTCATTTTTTATCAAACGCAGACACGCACACACACACAAACACACACACACACAGTCACAAACACCCATACAACGTCTGCTGTTTGGTAGGTATACTTATTATTTATTTTGATGATGTTATCAAAGATGTAATTCAGACTGCAGATGTACAAGTGCACCTGCTCCCTAAGACAGCGCTGGAGAACAGCAACAGCCAGGAGAGTCGCTCTTGCAGAGAAAAAGCCCCTGAGAGCCCCAACGCTGATAAATCTTCCACATTTCCTTTATGATGTGAGACCTAAAGAGTAAGGCACTTCATCACGGGGAAGGGCTTTCTGCTATCTGCCTTCAGCATTTCTCACCTTAATACGGAGGAGGAAATGGCACTAATAATGTTTTCGGGCGTGTTTGGTTTTGGGGAAATGGTTTCATACATCAGTTTCATGGGAGACGGGGGGAGAGGGGTGCTGTTGATGCGGGCGCCTGACTCGGGCAGGAAGTGGCATTCTGGAGAATTTAGCTTTGAAATATGCCTTTGAATGGCACCTGTTGGCTAGTTTCATTTTGTGCTGCCATATGAAATTGTGGTTGTCTACTTTGTTAGACATTTTTATTATGCCCGTTATGTGTAACAATATCATAACAATTTAATGGTAAATGTTTTTATTTATTTATTTTATATGTGTTTATTTTGTGGGATAGGGAGGCGCCATCAAAATGATGTCGATCATTATTAAATTACAAACATTTTGGTGATAACCGAGAACACCTTTCTGTATCAATTTGAACAATGAGTGCAACGCTATCCAACTCATTATGTGACTTTGCTGCAGTGGAAGTCTTTGTCAGGAGTTTTGTTTCTCATTACCCATAAGGCTTCAGTGCTCCATATTTCTTCTGCAGCGAGTCCCCAGGTTATACCCGTGTTATCTCTTTATGGCCTCCCCCTCCTTCCAAACCAAAAGACACTGTTGGCATTGATTAAGGTGCACTAAGAACCTGCTTATGTGTTTAAATTATCTGTGCCTAATGCTCGGGGCAAGCGTTCGCAGCGGTGCCCTGGGACCACATTATTCCTGTGATGGAAATGCTTTGAGGATCACAGCTTTGCACCCCATTTGGTTGCATAGCCGCGAGATATGCCACAGGGCCTAAAGGCCATTATAAATACATTGATTAATTCCTGAGTACTGATAGATGGGGGAAAGTTAAGGGATATGGAGGCTAGCTGAGGATCTCACAGCATGTGGACCAACTATAGTACTGTTGTTGTTGTTGTTGTTGCAACTGAACCCAGCCTGACCAATTAGCTATTGTTCCATACCAAACAGTCTACATTCTGGGAAAACCATCAACCTTCCCGCTGAAATTTTCCATCTCCTCAGAGCCCCTGATTATTATGAGGATGTCTTTGTTTGTGTTTACCATATGGACTTGAGTAAAACCTCTTGATTTTGGCTCCTTTGTTTGTTTGTATACACTGAACTTTCCCCTCTATTGATTCTGGTTTACACGGAAAGTCCAAAATGGAACTTCGCCACATCCGAATAGCGTCTGTTAAAGGTCACAGAGGGACTGATGCCTCCTGAATGTAAAACTGCTTCTTTGCTGTCAACGCATCATGGATATTCTTTCATATAATAGTTTGACAATTTGAATATAGACTATTAGACTGAGACTTATTTTATTCAGAATTATTCAGGAGCATAATCCTATTATAACACCCTTGTTCTTCCAAAAAAGCAGAAAAATGAAACTGTGCCAATCATACCCTTTCCCAATTTCAGAGTGTCTAACACAAATTCCAGTCTGGTATTTGTACTGAACATTAAACATAGCTAGGACAAATTATACAAAGAGCGTACTGTAATATCCGTGACTCCTGTTTATTAATTAATTCACATTTTGTGTGACATTTAACTAATATATTCAGAGAGAGAGAGAGAGAGAGAGAGAGAGAGAGAGAGAGAGAGAGAGAGAACACAGCCAGGGTTTCAGTTATTAAAAATTCTTGCCAGGAGTGAAATATTAGCGAAAATTCAGTTACAGGCCTAGGGAGCATTGGACAGGTTTTAGCGATAATTGTCTTGTTGAATCACACACCTCTGTACCACCTGAGCCTTGAACCTTGAGATTGTGCTGTTGGAAAAGACAAAGAACCAGTCATTACCGCATACTGTATGTGGCAAGGACCAAGGACCAAGTCCGTACAACTATTTCTCAGAAATCCTTCCAATGGACAATCCTGAGAAATGGACACCATCACATATTTGTAGGAGGTCCTCTGCATTGGCTCACATACAATATCACTTTGGTTTCACAGTGATACAAGGATTCAACTGCAATGCAGTAAAACTAAGGAGGATATTTACTTTCCATCTCAGACACTGGATTAAAATAACAAACATTTAAATGCACTAAAATAATTGGATTAAGACATCTCCTCCAGGGAAACAGACTAATTCAATTAGTTGGCCTTGGTTTATTTTCACACATCACATCAAAATGACTGAGGTTGGATAATTCAATCTGGGGACATATCCAAAAAACAAACATACCAAGAGATTAACATGTACAAATGCAAAATTCTTAAAGTCTTAAAAACTCACATATGTCTTCTGTACTATCTGGCTGAAGTCTATATGTTGCCAGTATTCCAGGGAGAAGACAAAAGTTTACATCTCATTGGGATGATGCAGAGATTGATTCTGCCCACAGGGCACACTTGAACACCCCCCCAATCCTCACACCACCACTACCAGTCAAACAAGTGTGTGTTCTTCTGAAGAGGAGGAAAGTTAAATAGTTATACATCCTTCAGCACTGATGGCTGAATTACAGTGAACTTTAAAGTTTCTGCTACTAATTTTTATCAGTGTTGCAAAGGAAGTGAGTTATGAACTAACATTTAGTGTTTCAAATGAAAAAAAGCTTTTGTTGTTTGTCGTAACCACATACCACAGGTTATTTGAATATTTACGATATGCTTATATACAGTATTTTACAACTGGAGGTTTATGTTCAGCTAGCTGTCACACAGGTATCATTGTCTTCATAAGTTACCATATTACATTTGTTCTCAATTGCTTCATCACAATTCCTGAAACATTAAACAAATTCTCAAAACTGCAAGCCCAATCCCCATAACATTAGCTCATCCAATATAATCATTAAATCACCCTAATCAAAATGTATTATACAATTTTTCATGTGATTGCCAGCACTCTCACATCTATTTATACATATGTTTATTGGGCAAATCCTTACATGCAACATAGAACACACATCAACCAATACACACACTCAGGATCTCATAAAAATAAGTCCACATGACATGTCTCACACCTTATTCATCATTCCTCAATCCAATTGAGGAATTTTTTGCAGCATTGAAATGTACTGTAAAGCGTATGACCGCCTCATACCCATATGTCCAATAAGAAATTAATATAAGGACATCACATCAAAAGCTTGCAGCGAATGACAGCGGCATACAAGGAGATATTTCCAGCATTGCACAGTAAAATATCAGGTGTAAATATTAAATAAGTTATGGCCAATCAGAGCATGGGTGGGCAGTAAAAGAGGATATTATCTTTTACACGACAGCTTGACCACCTCCAATTTGCAATGCCATATCTTTGATTTGCGTTATAAAGCTTTACAGTAAAGACATTTTGTCAAACTATTTTTAGTTTTTTAGATTTGCAGTTTTTTTTTGTGCAGCATACTACACTATTTTGACTAACACTATTTACATAGGAAAGGTAATTTTGACACAGATATTTAGTATTGTGTGTGCTTTTGTTTATGCAGTAAGACATACTTTATATATTTTCATTTTGTTAATACATTTTTAAACCATTTTTTAAAATCATCTTAGGCATCTTAGGTCCTGCAAGTGAAACAGTGTTGCAGTAAATACTTCAACTGTTATTGGGTTTGTGCTTACAGTTTTGAGAATGTGTTTAGTGTTTCAGAAACTGTGTTTATGTGGTTGCGAAAAACTATAACGTTTACAATATAGTATAAAGCAAAGGCCTAAGTGGTAAGAAGATATTGTGGCTGAAATACAATAGTGTGTGACGTTAGCCACACACTAGTAACATCCACCTCTCACTGTGCCATTACTGCCAAGGGCACAGCTGTATTCATTCATATCAAGGCAGTGATGTATTCTTGTCCTTGAGACGCTACCACCCCCTTTCGTATTAAGCTACAACATAGATTAGAACACTCACACTCTGCTTTATCTCAACCATGCGGGTCAAACATGATGCCAACCTAATGCTCCATATGTCTCCAAAAACACGTAAGACCAACGGAGAGAGTGACACAAGCAAACCAAATGCAGAATAGATGAAGATAGATAGAGATGTGAGAGAGAGGGTGAGAGAGATGGGAGGGAGATGGGAGGGCAAAAGAGAGAGAGAGAGAGAGAGAGGGAGCGAGATGAGAGAGAGAGTGAGGGAGATAAAGAGGGAGAGAGAGAGATGGGAGAGCAAGAGAAAAAGAGGGAGAGAGAGAGATGGGAGAGATTGAGATAGAGGGAGCGATAGAGAGGGAGAATGAGATGAGAGAGTGAGGGAGATAAAGAGGGAGAGAGAGAGCTGGGAGGGTGAGGGAGATAAAGAGGGAGAGAGAGAGCTGGGAGAGAGAGAGATATGTGGGAGAGCAATAGAGAGAGGGAGAGAGAGGGAGGGAGAGACAGAAGGGCATGTGGGAGACAGGATGAGGACAGAGGTGCTTCTCTCGGTGGACGTACTTGGTATGCATAGCGGGGGGGTGCCTCAGTCAGCAGGCCTCAGCAACACATTTTCTCACATTTGTCCACATTTACGGTCAAACGGGCTCCATTTGCATCCAGTCTCAGGCGATGAAGACACACGAGAGGAGACAGTCTACGGTCAAGTTGATTTGTCACACACTGAGCGAGGGAGGAAAGGAATTTTCTCGTTGCAATAGTTGGAGAGGCATGAATGCATTGAAATATGGCTTGTCGTTGAGCTTTAGACATTACAATGTTTATCATCGTATAAACTGATAATGTTCAGCGATTTGGGTTGCTATTTACTTCTAGATATTGCTACAGTGCTCCCCAGCGCATACCCTGAAGATACTATTTGAGAGCAGTCAATGAACACAACACCCAACAGCATTTAGCATATATTAAAAGGCCCTGTCAGCCTTTTGCGATATGGTGTTCTTTCTGTAATCATCTTGTGAAGTAGAACGTGCTATTTTCATTGAGCTCGAGGAATATGTTTACACAGCAAATCAATGGCCACATATATGCAAACAAACCTGATCGCTAAGCAAATATTTGCAGTGAGAATGCAGGTAGGTGGTTGCTTTGAGTCCCAAAAGCTGGGAATAATTAAGTTTACAGGGCTGATAGCCTCATGATTTATCGCAACCCCTGATTATGCATACAGTACCATGTCAGCTGAAGAATGAGATAGATGCTGTTCAGGTCAAAATGTAAAGCTATTGATTGATGAATTATATTCTCTCTCTCTCTCTCTCTCTCTCGTTCTCTCTTTCGCTCTCTCTCTCTCTCTCTCTCTCTCTCTCTCTCTCTCTCTCTCTCTCTCTACACACACAAGCATGCTCACCTGAATTCTGTAATTGCAATTGGAGAGGGTTGCATACAAACAGTTGGCCAAGCAGAGCAGAACTAATTAATTAATGAATTAATGAATGAAGCAATTGATCTGTCTGTCTGTCTGTCTGTCTGTCTGTCTGGCTGTGTGTGTGTGTGTACAGTATGTATGTACTATATGTATGTACTGTTTGTATGTATGTACGTGTAGTATAGTATAGTTTAGTTCAGTAAAGTATAGTTAAGTATATACTATATGTAGTCAGGAGTTAGTCACCTATATGCTGTTAAAGATGCTGATGTATCTATTACACTTCATCACTCAGTTCATTCTCGGTCAGTTTCCTGATTGTCGCTGTTCAGCATTCATGACCCTTCACATGATTGGTGCTAAGTGTGCTGAGTTTGGTAGCAGGCAGCATGTGGTGAATGTGCTCAAATATTCACAGCCTTCCAGATTGGTTCCCACTGTGAGTGGGCTTGAGGGGGTAAAGGCCCAGAATTGATTACAATTGTTAATCAAGATTCAGTTCGATACACTCAGAGAAAGAGCACTTAATAGGAGAGGCAGGCAACATCAGTCGCTGGAATTCATTCACACTGCAGGGATTAGTTAGAAAGTTTAAGTAAGTTCCCCTTAAGTATTTATAGGTTTGGTAATAGCTGCCGATATGATGGACCTGTGCTAAAATATCCCTCTATTCACAGAAAAAAAGTTCTATGTAACTATTTGATGGACTGTACTGGGTATATAAATACAGTAATTGTAACCTTTAGTGTTTAATCAAACATGTCATAAGGTTTTTTATTTTTTTATTTTTTTTTATTTTTTATGGATCTACTTTAACAAGCCAGTAGACCAAAACCGGGTGCTAGAATAGAACAGAGCAGTATTCATAATAGAATTCCCTCATTATTAGGCACAGTGGTTACTTTTGTATGTATGCCATCAGCGACAGCAGTTTGATAACGTTTCTCAACAAAGAAGACATGTGTTGACTTTTCAATTTACAATAGTTACAGTAAATGCACTTCTTAGTTTTAAAACTTTATTTTACGCAAAGATAATGCAAATATCGTGTTCATTTATCAAAGACTATCAAGCACAAAATTGCTCGAATGGCATTCACAATTTTTTACCCTTCCCATATCAAATGTTTTTTGGCAAATCATTTCAACTGCGATCATTTTGCATGACATATGTCACGTTATTGCAGTTTAGCCAACATCTTGTTTCAATAAACATAACAGGTGTGTGTGACCTTTATTTAATTAGAACCTGACATTAAGTTGCACCTCCTGAGCATCCATGAATGTTTAATGAAAATACAGACCCCCCCTTCTGCCTTCCAATAACCAACCCCCCTCCCCTCTGTCATTTCCTGATTCTTGGTGTCTCATCTATATTCATCTACATCTATATTCTCCCTCACTCATGGTTTAACCAGTACCATACATTACTACATCATATCTGTGTAATATTAAAGGTACAATATATTCCTCAACTGTGTTAGGGCTGGTTCATAGTCTACGCAAGCTACACACACACAAATGCATCGAGCTACGCAAGGAGGGTTTCATGCGCACTCGCGTAGCAAAATGTGTTGTCCTCATTTCTGTAACTCAACGCTTTATTTGTTTATGGTGCTGCATTCATAAAGTGTTGCATTAGCTACCGCCATCTGCTGGACTGTCCAGGCTATAGTAGCTATGCCGGTATTACCCCGGCACAACGCAAGACTCTTGTACTGAGGTAATACCAGCATAGTTACTATGTAAATGTACCTAGCTATAGCTGAATGTGTGAATAGAGAAAAGCACTAACTGTGTCTGCATGGTCATATACCAGGAACGTGTGTAAACAGGCTTTAGGGTGCCTTACTGTAATACAGAAAACCATGTACAGTATGAATAAATGTCCAGTATACAGAGTAGAACATAAAATGAATACATTAAATAAATATGATAACCTGCTATAACATATAGGCTAAAAAACAAGGATCACAAATATGAAATATGACACGCCTACTAAACTAACTTGAGGTTTAGAGAACCACGACGATGTCTTGTTGGGACATGGCCAAGCGGTATAGCCTTACTAATGTCTGCCGAGACACCCCCCCTCCCGTCTGAAACGCGATGTGATCAAGTGTGCTGCCACATCTGGCCGACTGTCTCACATGCATAAACATGACCGCTCACATGTAAGGGGAGCGCCGTGCGGAGGGGGAGATATCGGCAATCTACAAGTCACCGCGGATCACCGATTCCTCCCTATCAGTCTAATTTTGCCATGGCATGGTGTCTCTCCATTACCATCTCTGAGAAGGATGCAGGGATGGATATTAAAAAAAACTCTTCCTCCACCAATCGTCCTCCCTGGGCCGTAGCCCGCCAGATCACAGGAGGCCTGGAGATGTGTTGAAGTGGTTGTTGTTGCCTGAAAGGTACATAGACATATGCTAGTTCTCTCTCTCTCTCTCTCTCTCTCTCTCTCTCTCTCTCTCTCTCTCTCTCTCTTTCTCACACACACACCCACACCCACAGAATCCTACAAACTACAGTTAATGGTTCCTCATACAGAAGGCCATCTTTGCTACCCAGAGAGAAAGAGCAAGAGATAGATAGAGAGAGAGAGAGAGCATTTTTTGCTAGATCGCCTGGTTTGCAAATATGCAACGTTAAACTGATCAATACAGGTGATAAGGCACTTTCCTTTCACATCACTGTAACTTATTTGAATATTTCTCGCACATACGCATAAATACTGCATTATCCTGAGCCAGGTGGCATTTGAGAAATGATTGGAGACCCATGAGGGCTAAGAGGAACCACTCAGGAAATACATTTGCATTGTTTGCGAAGTCATTAAGGTTCCTTTAATTCCTAATGATTCTGAAACGGCTCTCCACGGTCCTCGACCGGCAGGTGTCTGTTTCCCAGCAGTGCCATATGTTTTTCCTGGTGTGAAGTTTGTCTCTTCTGGACACACACACAACAAGCACTTTTGCCTCTTCTGGACACACACACGCACAACATGCGCTCATAAACAAACCAAAGATTGGTCAAGGTCTCCGAAGAAAGGAATCGTGGAGAAAGCTGCAGATGATGTGCAAACGCGTCCGCACACGTGCATTCACATGCACGTGCAAACACAAACAAATGCCATCAACCACTCACACACCCACATACACATACACCTGCTGTATTCAAATAAAAAATGCACTACTCTCTCTCACACACACTTGCAAACACACACACACACACACACACACACACAAGCATATGCACCACACTTCACACGCACGCATACACGTGCGCACACACACATATGCACACCTGCTCTATGTAAATAAACAATATATCGCGCACGCGCGCCCACTCACACACACACACGTATACGCACACACAAACCCAGACATCCTCTCAAAAGGTCCTTTTTCAGCGGCACAGCAAGCAAGAAAACACACGCCGCGAGGAGAACCATTGGAGGTAGCAGGTGGGTCTGGAATTGTCCAAACATCATTAAAAGACAGATTGGGTCGTAGGTGATTGAATCGCTCCCTCGGGTGGGGTGATGGAATGAGGGAGGCATGCGGTGGGGTGAGGTGGGGCTGTTCTTCTGCAGCAGCAGCAGCAGCCCGCTGAAGGTTTGAGGCACGGTCGACCAGGTCAGAGTTAGGGTGACAGCGGAGGCTCGTGACTGGAAGCCCAGCGGTCGGGGGAACTGGCCGATGGGCTCCTGCAGGGGAGTGCGAGATGCGTTCTCACTTCTCTAACAGCTGTGGCCTCCGCGTTGCCCCACTTCTTCAGGGAAGCTCAGGCGATGAAGAGATATTTTTATTTTTATGTGTATTTGCCGTTAATTTAACCTCCTTAGTATCTTATCGCTACACTACTGTTTATCCTAAATGAAGCTACTGTTTTTAGCTAACACGTATCGGTTTTTGTGTTCTCAATATTGAAGAAATATGGTCATATTTAATCTAAAAAGTGAAAACAAGCTTAAACTCTATGAATTTTGCCACCTCTTCAGATGTGTGCAATTACAAGATGTGAGGATGACTTTTAACTCCAATAGGAGTGATGAGACAGAGCAAAGAAGCCATTTACCTTCGGCAAGTTCAGCTATTTTTGAATTTATGTGCAGTGTGCATAAAACATGCTCCAAAATATCTTGCGGGCGCTTGACAGGAAAACAAATACAACACGCATCTTGGGGTTCCTGCTCGCAAAGTTTCAGATGAAACCACTCAAAGGTTTGACTCTCCTGACTAACGTGCATAACACCGTGCCCTGTGAGTGACAGGTAAGACAGACTCAGAAAATAAGAGGTGTGTGTGTGTGTGGGGTGGGGAGGGGGGGAAATCAACTGCAGCAGATATCAAAAAG
The DNA here is from genome assembly GCA_027564635.1 of Typhlichthys eigenmanni. Lineage (NCBI taxonomy): Eukaryota > Metazoa > Chordata > Actinopteri > Percopsiformes > Amblyopsidae > Typhlichthys > Typhlichthys eigenmanni. The sequence goes on from JAODUK010000018.1 coordinate 6,480,842, forward strand.
AGAGAAAAATGAGATGACAAAACAAGGAAAACATCCATGAAGTTGTTCTCAAACTCTTTATTGAGGTTATATTAGTGCAATCTATCAGTGATGCACTGGAAAATCCATAACCCTACAGTGGAATTTCACCCCTGTGTGTTGTTCTCCTTTATGAAGTGCAATCTCATATCAAAACTACTTGCCTCCGTGGATCTCATTTTTCAAGCAGTGCGACGTGGAATGGCATTGTCAGAAACATACAGGCGTTGACTGAGGGGGGGGCGGGCTTCATTCTTAAGCCATTTATCCATCAGAATGGCGTGCCGTGCAGGCGGTTTGTCCAGACCGTTAAATAAGAATCTGTACCATCACAAATCCAGCCTGGGAGTAATTAAGTGAAGTCTGCTCAAAGGCAACATCTTATACTTTTAAAATAAACAGACTTAGAATGGGAATGCAGACACCTATTTGGAATGTTACAGCTTCACGTAAGAGATATAATTGATCTCATCTTCAGTTTGGACGTGAACACCTTAATAAATCCCTTGTAGTATCGCAGGTATCGTTAGTGCTAATTTCTGGAGAAGATGATTTGCTTCATACTGTAGGACAACTGTGATAACTAGTCAGCACCCTTTTATGAGCCTGGTGAGACCATCTTGATGTTTCTATAGCTCCAGTTTTATATTTCTATGTATTTTAGTCTAGAAATGCTCCATTCAAAATGTTTTGTAGCTGGTGCCAAAAGTGATTGGACCCAGGACACCTAATCAGAACAACAAACATGTAACACTTTTTTCTTACACTAGTGCTGCAACAGCAAGCGATTGAGCCACCTTCATCCAAACAAGAACCACATGATGAGGAGGATTTTCATACATATGTACTTCTTGTTGACAATTTCAGCTGCAATACTCAACTGGATGTTTTTTCGCTTGTCTGGGCACAAATCGGGCGCACAGTTTTCTATTTTCCAGAGTGACTGCAAAATGAAACTACTTGTGAGCTCGCAGGATCAAGTCTCATGGGCCTTATAACAAAGTACAGCTTTAATACTGTACCTTTCTTGACTTGATTCTCTTTACAGCTACTCCAAACTTAATATAACAATAAATAAATCCAGGTCTGCATTAATTTCTTACCTAAATCCCACTTACGTTTTCATTTCTGTTCACTAATGTTTAGTCCTTGTGACCTTGGTAGCTCAGGACCAAAGTTTTCCCACTGAGAAGATGAAACTGTCAAGCATGAATGCTATTACAGAAAGGACTTAGACACCCCCCACACGTCATCCTTGTTCACGCGTAGGCAGCTTCAGTGTTCAACACAGAGTGCCTTCTAAACTGTGGCTCGTCTATAGAGAGAAACACTGCCTTTGAAGCCCCCTCCTCTCCCCACTGCACAAGACAAAAAGATCTTTCTGAAGAACTAATGGCTGTTTATATGGAGTGTGATGTGAGGAACTGTCAGGCACTGCCTTTAAGTTGATTTGCAGGAGTGTCAGAGAAGAGAGGGTCTCTCGAGGAGGTGAATCATGGATTGTCAGAAATCAATTCTCTGGGCAGCTCTCCGGGGAGTGCTCGAGTCATCGTCAACAATAGGCGAGATGAATAAACCAAATCTCCTGCCGAGCATGTAATAATCTCCAACATAATGGCATTGCCATATAGGATAATTCAATCTGAGCTTGAAAAAGGCAATTGTCTATCAGTAATAAATTGGATATTTCAGATGTGTGCTTTTGTGAAAATCCCCGAGCTCTCTCCCACCTGATACGCCATTCCTGTGCTTGTGCCCACTCTGTCCCGCACGCCTGTCCAACCATTCTACTTCTCAATCAGCTTCTTCATTGCGGCTCAGAGAAGCTGTTGGAAATCAAGAGCGCAGAGCCACTGATGGATCACATGCGCTTCATCTTCCCCTGCTTTAGGTTTTTTTCTTTTTCCTGTTGATCCCAGGCTCATTACGACACCAGCAGAGGCCCTCAAGTCTGAGTTGGCAGCAGAACTTGTTTGCCTCGTATGCATTGTGCAGCACCTCTGTGTCAACAACCTCGGCAGCTAAACACTTCAAACTATGTAAGTTTAATGAGCAACAAAGCAACAATGTACCTGAGGGTATGCCATTTTTCTCCATTATTTTCCCTTCAACTGACGCCGTAATGCTGTTGTCTCAGAGTTGCTTAATGCATGCCACTTGGTTCTTTAATGTGACACTGTCTGCTTTTTGCATATTTATTATCTCCCAAAACGTATTGACATGGTGTTTACCTTGATTCTTGATATATTATGATGAAGATGTTTACCTGAATTTAAACAAAATGATCCCCACATCAGTTCAATTACTGAGTATGTTTTCTGCAAAGTTTGTTATTATTATCATCACTGAGGAAATACTTGGCTAAAGAACAATGAGTTTCCAACTAGTAGTATATATTCCGTTTAAATGTGAATATGTTACAAATGTGTACTTTTTTTAGACGGTGCTATGATTCAAACAAATAATACCAGACATGATTAAAGTTTCAAAAGAAACTGGTTCACAATGACCTTCATCTTCAGTTGAAATACTGACATTATTACTGTGAAGGTGGTTTTATGGAGCAATACTCCATGAATAAACAAACACGCAAACATTATCATCAATACAATACATTTTAGTTTTGGCTCTGCATGTGTCCCGTAAAAATAAAGAAATACATTATGTACAAATAGACATGCTGTATATGTAAATGGAATATTGATTTTACATATGACAAAAAACAAAAGACTAAAACAGTATTGATGTCGGGTCACATATACACTTTCAGACCAGCTTTCTATTTTGAAAAGTATACCAGAATCAATTCCTTTTCTCTCTGTGTGCCATCCAAGTGAAGCCACTTATCACAGGATGAAATATCCAAGACCCATTTTCGGGAGTGTTTCAAATATGTGAGGCGAAATGATGGAAGGTAAGGTATCCCTCTCAGACACACATTATCCATCTTTATGCTTACCCCCCCCCCCCCCACCCACCCCCACACACACACACACACACACACACGTATTTGGCTTCCCAGCAGTTTTCCCGACACAATCTCATGCCAGTCAGTGAGAGACAGCACATTGTCATTTTAGAGTTCACATGAACACATTGGCATGAGCTAATATGGGCCAGTATACTGTAAAGCCATACATGTCTGCATGGTATAAAATGTCTGTGTTTACCTTTTTACTATTGTACTTTGGCTTACTAATGAGCAACCTCTTCAAGATCTGGCAGCTCTGGAAAAAATCACGTTTCTGTGCCGTGGACTGAAATAACTGAAATCCGCTGTCGTCAAGTTTCCTGTTTACTGCAAAGTTATAAACTTGAACAAACAAACAGCTGTAGAGCTGCTTTATTTCCATCCTGATATCAAATGCTAAACCAAAAGCTGCAGTGATCCCGCTGGGGATAGAAACCGGGCCGAAGGCATCATCATCATCATCATCATCATCATCATCATCAGGCCCGTGGAATCATCTCTGCAGAGTTTACTAATCTGTTATTAGCAGCTGTGAAATCCAAATGGACAGGCAGCCACAATCCTCTGTTGTGTGTTTCAGAAGCCCATTAGCAGCCGAAGATTCAACTAAAATAATTCATCACTCCTGCATGCCTCTTTTATGCAAATATTTTCTCGGAAATCAAATCAGAAGAGAGGACCCATGTTTGTCAATGTCATATGTTAATTGGTCAAGGGATCCGAATATTGATTTGGAGGCAAAATGAGATTTTCAATCTTCCACAAATGAAAACCTCGTTCAAATTAAATCTCTGCCTTCATGCCTCTGAGTCTTTCTCCTTCCCACCGTGTTTCTGTTTCTGTCTTTACCACACTGACTGGCCTCCTCAGAGTTGAAGAGAAACAGAGACTTAAGAGGAGTTCAAACACCACATCTACAAACACACACCCACACACACACAAACGCACAGGCACCCCCCCCCCACACCTACACACGCCCGCACAAACACTCATGCACCCCTCCACACCTGCACACACACCCGCACAAACGCACATGCACACACCCACACCTACACACAACCACACATGCACTCACCCACACACACACATGCCTGCACAAACGCACATGCACCCTCACATACCTACACACACACCCACACAAACACACATGCACACACCCACACAAACACACATGCACCGACCCACACATGCACACACACACACACAAACACATATATATGCACAGACCCCTGCAAACACACACACATGCAGCCACCCACCCTCTCACACACACACACAGACACACCCACCCACCTATGCACACACACACACACAGAGACACACACACACACACACATGCACACACACACACAGACACAACCACCCAGCAGTCAACAGCAATGCTGCAGGTGATAAATGACACTCTAGCTCGGTGATCAAAGCAGGTGAGAGGAGGAGGCTAGGCGCTCGCAGGCGGTGCAGAGATGTGGTCTCCCTTCACACCCACCTCCCCTTCCCCAATTCCCCCTTCCTTACTCCAATGACCCCCCCACCCCCTTACCCAGGCACGGCACAGCCTTCTTCATCACTGCCGTCTCCATCTACTTCTCCGCCGCCTTCGCGCTCCTGTTTACCGTAGAGCCATGCTCACCCAACCACGACGGGGCCGTGCGCAGGCTTATTGCAACCCCCCCCCCCCTTTGCTCTGTTGTGTTTTAATAAGCAGATAGCGCACGGAGCGAGCGCCGCGCTCTCATATGTTTTTAATGCGTCGGGAGGAGGGGGGGGGTAGGAGGAAATCACTCCTTATTGCGTTGTTGCTGCAAGCTCCCCAGCTCCTAGTTCTCATACATTGTAATTGCCTTGGGCTGAGAGAGAGAGAGAGAGAGAGAGAGAGAGAGAGAGAGAGGGAGGGGGGTCATTTAGGAAAGGCATGTGAGGTGCTTACAATCCAGCACCGGGGCTCGATATTTCAGGCTGCCCTCCTCCTTTACTCCTCCGGGCCGTAGCGAGGCTAGGAGACATTCAGGGGGCTGCGGTGCGCCTCGCAGTTCCACTTTATTGCATCGAAACAGCCGCGCACGAGCATCTACATGGGTGGGACCGGCCGTGCACATTTCGGGTCGTGCGCACACGTGCACACTCGCGGCCACCATGGATGTCCCCTGGCGCGTATTGATCCAGCGCGACTGCAGTGTGCACTGCAGCATTTTGCTTTTTTTTTCTATTGTAAAGCAGGACATAAATGGTAGGTAAAATAGCTCTTAATTATAGCCATCGGGTTGTTTTAGATCATGTATTGGCATCTAAAGCAGGGCAGCGTGTACCGGGGGCAGAACATGTTTTAATTGATTGATATCAGGTGAAATACTCCCGATTCATTTCCTTCTGTTTATTGTTCATCCTGCAGAGGTTTTGCAGTAATTCGCTTTTTGCTCTGTATGAATAGAAGCTAATAGTTAGCTTGGCATTCTCACTTGTGGCTGATGTAGGACTGATGTGCCCTCATTTGTCATAACAAACAAAAAAATAGCAAACAGCTGGAACGTCATGGGTTCTAACCACAGAGTTGACCTAAGTATCCTTGAACAAGGTGTCTGTCCCCTAGCTGCTGCTCCTTGTAATAGTTATTATTGTACTCATTCTATGTTACTTTGGATGAATAAAGTGTCTGCTGTAATGACCTAATTGTAATTGTAATTCAAGTTTATGTTTCCAAATGTCCTTGAGTCCAAGGCAATCATGACACAGACATGATACAGTAACACATTATATTTCCGAGAGACTTGTACATCTTCAGCCTGTAGTGTAACATAGTGCCGGAAGTAAACACGTGCAACCCTTACAGCTTGCCCCAAAGGAAAAACAATAATAAATCACTTGTATTCGTCTTAGATTCACATAGCGGGATGAGCCACGCTGCTCTTTTACATAGCAGCAGTAGAGTGCGGCTGACTCTCCGTCTCTAGGGCTGTCTGAGCCCGGTGTATCCCTCGGGCTAGTGAGGGTTTGGCAGCCGTGGCCCTTGGTTAATGGACTAGGACACTGCTCCGGCTTGCGGTGCTCTGGCCTAGCGAGCGGAGCGCTTCTCCGGGAATGCTGGGAGATTAGCACAGAGAGCAGGTGATAACCTTTCCGTCTAAGGCATGGTTCTTCCCAGCTTATACCAATTAGCCCCTGCCATGTGCCCTTCCCCAATAGGATACCCATACATGTATGCCAGTACTGCATGTGTGCACACGCCTGCGCGCGCATACAGTATGCACTCAACCCGTTCTGACTTTATTGCTGAAACTACTACCCTACTAATCCTCAAGGGTACTGTCAAACCCCAGTGGCCCCCTCAGTGATACGCAGTCTATCCCTAAACAGTTACCTCAAATTCCCTCTCTGTCTCCTGGGCTATGGCTCTATTTATGTATGAAAAGTGGGGATGTCTCAGGGTCTCCTACTGCTTTTACTGGCTTGCAGCTGCCCTGGATTGCCCCTGAAGCGTCCGTCTGTCCAGGCAAAAGCTACAGAAGGATTTTTAATTACACGTGGCCTTAGCTGACACATCACTGTTTCATCACAGGTGTTGTTCTGAGTGAAAGCAGTACTTTGTTCTGATGGCTGCAGTCAGGGGAGACTTATTCCTGACTGTCACCATGTCCTTCGTTTGACTGCATTGTAGGATGAAATAGCCAGGCAACGCATATGTCAGGAGAGAAAGGGAGGATACTAGAGAAAAAACGGACAAGGAGTTTTTCAGACAGGGTAATTGTGCAGTGATTGTGCAGTGAAAGTATTAGTAAACCCAATTAACCCTGCACTGTGGCCTTTGCCATGTACAGATCCTGTTCTGATGCGTTTTCTGACTGCAGTTATAGTAGGGGCATCGTTTTCTGGTGCACGACGTGTGTGAGCAATGTAATTGCACTATAGGATATTACATGATTGCATTATGTAAATTACTTCACGGCCATGCGAGGTCATGAGGATTATATCTTAATGACATCCATAACTGGTTAATAGGACAGATAGGAACCTTTTGAAGTTTAATTGTGAAATGTTAGTTTTTAGTGCCATAACTGTCATAAAATACACATAATACAGTATTGTCTTAAACGTGTTTATTTTACTTTAACACGACTACTGAGACTGTTCTCTTTGTGTAGACCACACTTTATGGCAGGGTCAGAAAGAAATCACTGAAGCTTGACTGACTGACCATCACTGTGCAATGTGAGGAAATTAAAGGTAAAAATCTGAGCGAATATATGATTAATAAGTGACCAACAAGCGTCAGTCTGACATCAGTCCTATCTTTTTTATATCACCATGATTCTATTAACCACACTTCAGTGTATACATCTACAGGAGGAGTGTACCAGAGAAGTTATCCCAAAGTGAAGTTGATGAACTCGGGCAGTTTAGACAACAGGACCAAGATTTTGGAGAGCACAGTCTGCCGTTCTAATAATCTGGGGTCCTGGGCATTACAGCTTTCCTGTGGCAGACCCTCGGTCCAAATTGACATCAAAATCTTCCCGATCAGAGCATCTGCTTCACACGCTGGTCAAATGAAGGTTTTGTGGCTGCTTGGGTCTATGCTGGCTGGCAGATGTTCATTAGCAAACTAGCCTTTCATCTCAGTCTGGAGAACAATGGTCTGGCAAGATGTCCAGCTCTTGCAGCAGCTAATGTGGCATCCAGCATCTGACCTATAAAAAGACAACAATCCAGCCCCCCCCCCCCCACACACACACACAACACCTGGTACTAAATGGAAGTTCAAGGTGGCAGATATTTTACAAAGGTCTGATCAACAAATTAATGTATAAAGAGACAGAAGAGAATACATGGTACAATTCCTGTGTGATACATTGTCTGAAATCAATATCATATTTACTACATCCTATTGTGTTTAGTGTGAAGAGCTGACATTTTACAAAATGACTATTTAATGGAAGCAAATAATGGGTGTGTCTCTAACAGCATTATGCTGTGGAGTCAGCACCCAGATAGCTAAATATACCATGCATGGCCTGAAACAAAGTCAATTTACCCCAAAAACATGTATTGCCTCAGATTGATCGTAGTAGGTACTTGCTGGAGTCTAAGAGGCCAAGACCCTTGTGCTTGAACAGTGGCACCATGGCAACACATAGATTGCTAGCTTGTTTATCCCTTTTAAATACAACTTGACTTCAAATGACATTGTTTTGCTACTGTAGCTTTTTTTCCCTTTTTAAATACAACAACATAACTTCAAATGACACTGCATGCTGGTCACACTAAACCTGCTATCCAACAAGTTGGTCCATGGGAGGTCCACAACAGGGGGATTCATACATTTTGTTTTATATTGACATATGTCCACATTAAAACCTGCACAGAAAGACAACATGCAAATAAAAAGGAAATGTGAAGTTAAAAAAAAAAAGAATATACAATATATCACACAAAATATTTAATGCAAAACAATTGCAAGTAAGAACCAATATATTCAACACTGTGTGTGTGTGTGTGTGTGTGCACACGTGCATGCCTGTGCACATGCTCATGTGTGTTATAAGTTAAAAAGAGATTACTCTGCCAGGCATGGTGCATGCTTACACATAATTACCTGCCCAAAAGCTTATTAGGCTATGAATGTGAACAATGGCACTAGAACTTACTGTGGTAGCTTACCAAATATATTGGAACACTAACAAAGATAGAGCAACGCAATGCGTTTCTATGGCTCCACAAGTAGAACAGTTCCGGTCTCTTAAGTGGGCGTGTCGCCTTAATTCACCAACAATATTTTGCTGAGTAGGCAGAGGTTACTGTATGTAGCAGCGCTCAGCCAAATCGTCCATGCGTGGCATGAAACAAAGTAAATTTTCCTCGAACAGTTCACTGCAGAAATATTACTGTGGCCTCAGATTGATCATAGGTATCCACCCAAAAACCCATAAACCCTAACCAGAGAGATAATAGGTGATGCTTTGGTGAAATCCGTGTACCTCCTTATTGACATGCATCATGGAATGCTGAGTCATTCTAGTCTGTATAAAGGGGGGGTCAGTTCCCCTCCCATTCCAAAAGTCAAACGTGGATATATATATATATATATATATATATATATATATATATATATATATAT
>JAODUK010000018.1:6490039-6504374 GCA_027564635.1 Typhlichthys eigenmanni
GTTGATATATATATATATATATATATATATATATATATATATATATATATATATATATATATATTTTAGACCTCAGACACGGTTGTTGAGTGTTACAATCTTTGGCACATAAGTTATCACACTGTCACTGGCAGGGACACACAATGGTAGGATGACATGTCTACAGTCAACGCGTGCCATCCAAACTTCAGGTTACAGTATGTCACAGCCTACTGTATATCACTTGTGGTGATATCTGTTTCTTGAATCAAACCATACGCTCTCTTCAATATAGCGGGGTCATATGCCCTTGCACAGAAGGATTTTTCAGGTTAGGTAGGGTTATTCTCGCTTGCCACCGCTTGCCAACTTCGAGCTCCAATCAAAACAAACTCACTCAGAAGCTCCGCCCCACACATTGACGCTCATTGCAAGTGTCGTTGTTGCCAATTGTTAATGTTACAAATCATGGAGGCTGTGACGAAGTACCAGACGTTTCTATTTTTATTTTCAGCAGACAAATAGAATGTTTAGCTAGCGAAATGCAAGGAGATATTTGGTGAATTTGACTAAAAGTTTATTAGCTTACAATTAGCCTGCATTATATATTTTTTTAAAGTTTGACTTTCTGTGTTGCAATAATTCTCTGTTCAGCTTCAGTGAAATGTCATATTAATTATTTATGAAGGCAACAATGCATGTAACGTTTATCAACAAATATAATTTACAGTGTCATAAATATATGCAGCGAGCACACTAATATGGAGAAAACTTTTAGCCCTTACTTTCTTATTTTATATTTATCCCAAACAAGAGAACTAAAAGGTCATTATGGTGGGAAAAATAAAAATAGATTTAAGGCCCCCTGAATCTTCTGTTCATGCTTGGAATGCCATGTGTGTTACATCACAACAGGGGTAAAGGATAAATATTTATAACACGTTTGGGAAAAGAAATTGAATTGGAGATAAGGATCAATAGTAATTCCCCCAAATCACTTTTGCTTACATTTCACAGCTGGAGACAAATAGCATGTTTTGATACAGAAATGATGTGCAATATATACGGTTATGGAATAAGTGTTGTTAAGGGTATATGCAAGTACAGTACTGTACTGTATGGAGTGAAGACATTTTTTAAAAGTCATTCTGGAGAAAGCTCAAAACATCAAATCAAAACAAAAACACCTCTGGTGCTCCCACACAAGCTCCACCCACACATTGGAAACACAATGCAATGGCTAGAGAATTGTTGTTGTGTGCGGTCTGCCCCACTTTTGTGTTCCTATTTGCGGAGCCAGGGCTGTGTAGAAACACCAGATTATTTTTTTCAGCACACACAGAGAACAGGCAGATAGTGGACTGCGAGGAGATATTTGGTGAATTTGACACAAAGTGTATTATCTTACAATTGCTTTCTCTAAGTTTAAGGTCTTTATATAATTTAAAGAGTTTCCTTATCCCACATTATAAGACAGATCACACAGTACTTTAGTCGTGTGGCCAAATAAAATTTACATTTGTGCAAATATGTACATGTTGCACATGCTTTTAAAATAAATGTATTTGCTGCAGCTTCTGGCCAAAATTAGACTCAGTGGTTTTTAAATGGCGGCATCTCTGAGCTAACACTTTTGTAGCCTGAGGTGTCTAGAGAGTGGGATTGAAATGCTGTGATTGCTCTTAAGAGGGTTGAAGGGTGTACTATTGCAAATCCATAGTAAGACTCGAGCTGATTGATTCCAAATATTACAAAGGGGAACTGTGGGTCATATCTAATTGATTTTTCAAAGACAATTTGCCGAACAAAATGTCCATGACTGGCCAGGCTACTCATATGTGTGATGAGATACTGTAAAACAGAAAGAGAGAGAGCGATGGGGGGTAGCTTGTTCAGGGCTGTCTTATAAGCAATTGTTGCTTTTATACCACATTGTATTGGCAAAAAGGATATTTGAATTGATTATTTTATACTGTACGTATTACAGTAACCAGAACACTTAATTTGCATTATCTTCCAAATGCATTTAGACATCAGATTTCTCTGTTCATTGCAGTGCAACGTCTAAGCCGTACGTCAGACTAAACACACTGATTTGCATAAAACTCACCATTCAAATGTTGCAATTCTGCGCTTTTTCTTTCCTCAGTCTGAGCATTATAAACTCTAATGATGGTGCACTGCTCCTGAAAACATAATAAAACCAAACATGTTTTGTTGCTTTAGGAGCACCTGATGTGAATCATAATGTCTCTGCCCCTTCTATATTTAAATTCACATATTTGATGCTTTTGCTGCATGGCCCTCTGCAACATTCTTTGACAGGCACCTGAAAAAGCTGTATCTGTGAGCGGGCATCCATGGGGATAAGCTTTGAAGCGATTACATTTGATAGCAATCTTCAATGGGACCTTGAATGACAGCTATGCATCTGTTTGGAGACAAATGCAAAAACAAAATGCTGCCACTCAACTCCGTTCTCCCTCGTCTATAAGCATCAACTCAAACTTCACCTGGAAAACAATGAAACAAAAAGACGTCTTAAAATGCCTAAGCTGTGTTCAGTGCCCAGTATCCTACACACACACACACACGCACATACAGTATATTATATTATATAGATAGAGTATATTCTTTACAAACAATGTTGCACCGTCACAAACTCACATAGCACCACTTAATTTTGACAAACGCCATGTGACGTTTTTGAAATTCCTCTGATCAGAGACAAAACAAGCAAACACACGCCACAGAGCGGCGCGGTCAAGAAGTTTCAAAATGTCACACGTCAGCAGACTCACATGCGTCGTCGGGAGGGATTTGATGTGAATTCACAGCGGCCGCGGTCTTATTGATGTCTCGCATTGTAGCGCTGCACCTCTGTGCCACAACACACAAACACAATTGTTTCAGTGCGAGGTTCCACCAAACCCCCCCTGCCCACCCCCCCACCCCCACCCCCCAACACCCGCCACGAAAAACCATCACGGTTGACACGTCCTTGATACCGTTCATTTATTTTGTCTCTGGACGATGTATTTCAAAGAGGGCCAAGATGCACGCCTTGCCAAAAACCTCCCAAATAAATGATATCCCGGCTAGAATGGAAGGTCCTTGGAGACAGCCTACAGCCAAAGGCGCTAAATCAGTGGGCCCGCGCCAGCAAACAACGGCAGCAGCCATGCGGGCGCACACAGTGGGGACAGTGGCGGTCTCTGTTGGCTTGGCAGCTCAAAGGGCCTCTGACCGGGAGCCAACCAACAGGCTCCTCTGGGAGCACGGTCGCACCTATCGCGGGCCACGTAAATGACAGAGGAATCAGACGGAATTCTGGAGGAAGAGGGAGGGATCGTGGAGATACGGAGGCGGGAAATAGGGGAAGTTTTGTTTAATGTGCGATTCATTCAGTTATTATCAAAGCAACACTCTTGGTCCGTCGAAATAATAAAGCCTGTATTCTTATAAAATAAAAGAACATAATGCTCATCTGTGAAAAGCATATACATTTGTACCATTGCTTACTTTTGACAGACGTAACAGTGTCCTTGAAGTGTTGTGCGTGCGTGTGTGTGTGTTTGGAGATCTGTTTGACGTAGCGCGTGAGTACTCAGTTACTCGGCAACCATTTGTGTACCGCTCTGGTTGTTTCTATCCTTCAGCATTCATATCTGCCGACTCTCAATATCATTTAATGTGCATAGTGCTTAACAGGTAATCTCTATCGTTAAAATGAATCTAAAGCCCCTTGGCAGAATGCAGAAAGCCCCATATCAACCCACCAGCTGCTGTCTTTAAAGTCCCTGATTGTTTGAGTGGGGCTCTGGTCGCTAGTTTGGATATTGATGTGGTGCCGTCTGCCAGCTTGCCTCTTTATCTGGCTGCAAGCCAAACTTTAGCAAAGACATTAGTGGAAAAGTCAGAACTGGTATCTGTATTATGGTCTGGCCAAACAGGGTGAGGCAGCCATTTTTTAGTTTGCTTGCAAGCTTGTTTATTTGCATATATCAACATTCAGGGATGCAATACATTACATCAGAGGCACCTGTTTCAACAACAGTTACCTGCAGCCAAGTTGGTTATTTCCTTATGCTAATGGAACTTCTGTCTACATTATTCACAAGGTGTACCTTCTCATCAAACAAAGGCAAATATTTACAACTCACACACTGCACAGTGCAGGAATGATTGGTGTGACAACACACAGAAGAGAGGCACATTCTGTCAATCTGGGACCTTCCATCGCTGAAGCCCAATTAATCAGCGAGCAAGGTTAAGTGTATGGAAATGAGAATTGTCTTCCGGCATGCTTAGAGGGCATTCATGTACTTCGTGACCATGGAAGCACTACAAATAATTTAAATCAGGTAAACATGTATACTGTGTCTAAAACTATCTTTACAGCATATACTGTATCTTTTGTAGGGCTATTCTGAAAATCTAAACGACTAATTACTCATTAATATTAGTACACACCCCAAAACAAACAAACAAACTAACAAACAAACAAAATATGGCTTTATTAAAGCAAACCAGGTATAGTCTACTGCAAAGCATAACTGTAGTTAACAGGCATTTCAAGAGTACATCAGTGATTATTTGGTGCCAGAATTTTTCCCTGCTGCTTACTAGAATTTTGTAGCAGCACAATAAGGAGTAAACAACAAGCAGATATGACATAAAAATACATTATAAGTAATGCTACAACATACTAGCCTTGTGAGACCATCTTGAACTTTTAAGATCTACTTTCATTTCGCAGCGAGTATCATTCTGGAACCTCTCAATGCAAATTAAATTGTCAACCATGTAGAAAACAACCAGCCAATCAACAGCTAGCTTATATCTTTTTTTCACCATAGTGTGAAAGTTTTGGTTTTGGTTTTCTGGTTGATTTTAAACTGATTTGGTGAGATAAAGGTATAGTATGTCCAATCATATTAAAGGTACTTTAATAGAAATGTATTAGCACCGCCTTTCTGACATACGCTATTGAATTAAGGGTTTCCATTTCCAAATCAGTAGAAAATGTTTGTTTATTTTCCCTTGTTTATTTTGCCGCCCTATAGGCTATATTCTCTGCCATCATACACTTAGATGAAGTCAGCAAGTTGCTATGCCTTGCTTCTTGCATCCCACTCTACAGACAAACGGGCGCGAGGTTGCTTGCTGGCCACTAGCCTAATCATTACAGTTGGCTGTTAGCAGCCTTACTGTACTGCCTACAGAATGTCACTTTATTTATCAGCCAGCCATTGTGCTTTTTAGTACTGTAACAGACTTTGTTATATTTCCTCTGTACCTGCAGTACACCTAAATGCATTATTGGCCTAAAATCTGAACAGTTTGTGAGCCAGCTAACTTGAACAGATGTTTCCCAACAGAAGGTAAAAGTTGTGAGACTAAATAGCCAGTTCAGCAGTTACAGTGTACATGTACAGTTAACGCCTTTTCTTATACTGTACCTTCATCATTTAATCTTTCCTTCTTTGTGTTTAATCAAGCTATGATTTCTTTTTTACATTGAAATCAAGACACTGCTGCCAAATGTATTTTTAAAGGTGAAATACATTTGGCAGCAGGATGCACCTTGCATGGCAGCAATCACCATCGGTGCATGAATGTGTGTGTGACTGGGTGAATGTCAGGCAAAATACTGTAAAGCGCTATATAAATGCGCCCATTTACCATATAGTCAATCATAGTTCTGTATCTGTAAGTCAGTGCAGATGGATATAGTGGGTACTATTTCCTACAAAGATTCTGCTGGATTAAACTTTCCACTAAAATATAATTACTTAAAGCAAAGCTGCCTTTTTATTATTGTCATTACAGCATTTATATCCAGGAAAAATAGGCTACCAGTAGGTCATATCAGTATCTCATAATCATAATGTTTACCACATTGTTAACCACAATGTTTACCAGGGAGAGCAATATATTAATTTGTATTCCTTATGAAAGGCAGGTTCTTGAGAATGCTTGCTAACTTTGAGCTTGAATCAAAACAAACCTCAGAAGCTCCACCCCCCACACACAAACACATTGCAAAGCCAATGGCACAGTTGTTGTGAGCGTTTGTTTGCTACTTTGTTAATCTCTCCTATTGTGTTTGGGTAAATTTTTTACCGTTTTCAAGTTTAAATGTGTTAAACAACAATACCTTTATTTTTTTCTGATCAAAGCAAGGCTTCACAAGAGTATATTGTAATATTGTAATAAATTACAAATAGCTCCATCGTGATAGAAAGCCCCTTTTTACATTATTTTTACATTTTAGTACTATGCCCCTCTGTAACACTGTATATCCCTGCACACCCAGAACACACTAATTCAGGTGAATATATTTTGTTAAAAGTCCTATGCTGTGCAAAGGGACAATGTTTGCTTAGCACGCAGTGCACAGCAACATGCAAACAATACTTGCTGAGTTTTTTCGCATCAAATAGAGTTCAAGTACCGAGGGTCTCTCCCCGCTCCAAAGCATCCAGTCTCTTCTTCTCAATTCTCAAACCCAAATTGTATATACAGTATGTAATATGCACTTCAGCTGCAGTTGTCTGCCCACAAAACAAACAATTTTTGTTTTTGCATTTTTCTTTTTAAATTATTTGCAACAAAGTAAAATAATTGTCATAAGACCAGTAACTTTAATACATTTACATATTATTAGACAGTAATTCATTACTATACTCTACTTGGAAAAGTGGTCTGGTTACAGACTGGTCTGGTTACAGATCTGGTTACAGTATATTTGCTCCGAACAGTTCTCTCAAGTGACTATTAAGGCCTGGCTATATTCTGAAGACAACCATTTTTAAAGTTACAGAAAAAACCTGTGTCTTCTAAATGAACGTATATGTTAGAGAGATGATCAGATATCCTAAATGGGCCATTATACTGTATCTCAACTTACATAGGTGGCAAAGAAATACATTTTCAAACGAGTATTTCTGGAGACACGAATTAATCCCACTTTCATTTCCCAGCACTTTTAAACCACATCTTGTCCTGCAAAGTGCCTTTGTGTGTGTGTGTGCGCATGTAATGTGCACAGAAGAGTGCTTCTGTGGTGTGCGTATCTGTCTGTGCATCTGTGTGTGTGTGTGTGTGCGTGTGCACATGCAGACACGCGCACCTCTGTATCTGCATGTCAGCCATTACCGCGTTGCTATTTTAAATGCTATAAAACCCTGCAGAGAAAAATGACTGGGGTTGTGTTACTCCAATGAGCAGAGCGATCAATCTTTGCTTTTTTACCTCCCTCCTCCCACCCAGTTCATTTCACTTTGTTGAAACACGCAGAGAAAACCACATATTGGGTAACATAGACCCATTTAGCAAGCAATTTAAGGTACTGCACAGCTTCCATGGCCAGTGATGGAGTGTTGCCTCTTAATTATTCTGTATCACTATTGCATTAAAGCTCTCCAATATCAGACATTCCTGTCAGTAGCTGGAGAGATCGAGGCATTTCCACAGAATGAGCTAACTAAGATACGATGTTAGGTCTGAGAGCTCAAGGAGCAGCTGGCCAAAAGGGTAACACATACTGGGCCGATCCGTGTCTTTATGATAAACTGCACATTTTCAACATGGTAATACTACCTTCATATTTTTAAAAGGGCAGTAGGCCTAACCTGACATGCCAGAGGAATTGTTGTCACAAGTCCATCTGGGGAGCCGTACATTGAAACTGTTTGTGAATGGCTGTACTTTCAAATGAATACTTGACCATTGATTGGATGAACCATCTGGGCGTTTTTGCTGTCGGCACCATGGTCGGCACACCTAAACCACACCCGTATAGCTATAAACACAATGCTGATTGGAAAACCACGGCCATATAGCTATAAACACGACGCTGATTAGAAAGTTCAATTGCTACTTGGACACATTAAAAATGATTCCGAGGCTTTCCAGACTGATTCTCACGGCGAAATTAAACTGTAGCCTCGCGAGGCTAAAGTAGGCCTACTCGCAGTTTCAAAATCTTGATATATTACCATATCAATGTATGTTAAATGATGAGTATGTAAAGACCTCCCACTGACCCCCCACCCCCAAACCGCCCCCAAAAAATAGAAAAGGAAAATAAGACAAATAATAAACTAAATCAAAAATTCCAAAGTTCTCCTGCTGAAATTGCATGTTGTTTTGAGATTATGTTTGAGTTATTACTGGCAGAGTCATCTTTGCGATATCTTGTTTCCAAGTTATTTGAATATCATTTGAATAGGCTGAGGGAACCACCACAGGAGATTGGTAACATGGTCCTTGCTATACAGTAGTTCCACTGTCAGTACGCTAGAATATAGTACCTATACTGTCTACTCTACAGCAATATTGGTTATATTTATCAAAGATCAAGAGGCCCTATCAAATGTTGATGTCCAGCTTTGAAATATAACAATAATAGTATTGTGATTTGGTGAGCCAGTGATTATAGCAAGCTGATGTCTTGCATGTAATCATTGGGGTCTGTACATGTCAAATTGAAAATTGGTACACATCCCCCTAGAATGAAGCGCTTCCTAAAGTGAGGTGATTCAGCGGCCTCCCGCCAGCAGGAAATACTCTCAATCTGTTTAACTCCTATAACACTGAATTTAATTTTAATTAAACAGTTAATGAGCCATGGGATTAATGCCAATGACTTTTTAAAGCAAACATCTATAAATCATTAAGGCCCCATTAGAAAAGTGAGCAGTAGAAGGGAGAACAAGTGGCGTGCCTTGAGCTGGTCATTGCTAGCACCATCTCTCTCTCTCTCTCTCTCTCATATTAATACCACAGCTCCCCTCTCATGACCTGCATCAGTCATCCCTGGGCAAGAAACCGCCTGGCAGACTGACAGCGAGGTGTGAATTAACTTTAGACGTGCATATACCTTTGAGTCATGATCGTGGGGTTAGTTACTGAGGATATGATTTGCCCAGATATTACCATGAATTCACGTTAAGGCTCACGTTAATGTCTCATATCTTCCTTTATGGGGCAAGATTTACATTTTGGACTCAAACCTAAGCCCGTTTAAAAAGCCACGAACGGTGTCCAAGGTCGTAGAGCGAAATATGTTTTGTCTGCCTGATATATCCATAAAATGTCATTTAAAGTGTGTCCCAATTGCTTCTTATATAGATTCACATCAAATAAATCTAATCCTAGTCTTTATATAGAGGATATAAACGTATATTCTTTAACAGTGAAACTGCCATATGACTACAAAGGCTATTAAGCAGACATAATGTAGACATCAACGTGGCTAAACGTGTATAGTATGTTTAACCAATCGTAAAGAACATAGCATGCTTGATAGAAACTATGTTTTAAGGCTATTTTACCTAGACGTACACATGGAGATATGAGCATTCTCAAAATGTGCCATTTACCTGATTAAAGTACAATATCAGAAGATATTTATATAATGTTTAACATTAATATAAATATGTGGTCTATTAAATTTGCATTGTTATTATGGTACATAGTCTATACATTTTTTTTTTCCTGAATCACAATTATATTCTTTGTTTTCTACAACTTAAAACCATCCCATCCTTATAATGGATATTCCAGTTTATTAAGGCTACAGAGTGTGATACAGTTTTTACAAACAGATGTTTTGCAGTCACCTTGACTGCTGGCCAAACCTGCCATTGTGTCCAAATGGCTTCTTTCATCTGTGCCCCATGGAGGTGAACAACTTTTGAATCTAAACCATTTAATTTGACAAAGTCAGTGGCTGGGGACCCAACTGGCCACCTGTAGATGATTTCTTGGCTTTTCCCTTCACTCCAAGGTCTATTGTATTACGACGAAAGAATTGGATATAAAATCCCCAGTGCTCTGTGCTAAATTTACCTTAAACCAAATCACGAAAGCCTACTGGTGCTTGACAGTCAGGGCAGGTGTGGACTCTTCAGCATATCCAAGGTACCTCCAAGCACCGCTCACCCTTTATGCATTCTTATTTATTAATCTGACTCTCTCACTCCACTGGTGAAAGCGTGGTCCAGTGAAAGTGAAACAATAGGCCGTCACTATACCCTTGTATTTTTTATCTTATCACCTCTCCTATTGAGAAGAGAGATAAGGGCTTATCAGAGCTGTTATAGGTGACTTTGTTAGAAATGTGAAACTGAAGGCCTAAAATAATCTTTTTTATTTTTTTTTCACTTACAAGACACACACCTTTGCATTATAACGGAAAACTCCAGTGCTGCTGAGAAATGAATGCAACATGGACGTGACAAAACCTGCAGTTCATGGAATAGCCACTTCCCAATGGAGCGTGGCCAGACCTTAATCACTCATTTAATTTTGGGTCTGGTTAGACGAGGCTAAGATATAAGCCCCTCAGCTAACAATAAAACACATTTTAATGCTAGTTTTCAACCACACCTGTGTTTTAAACACAATTGCAATTAGGCAATATTAGCATATGCTTTAAAGCAGTGTTCCCCAACCCTGGTCCTAGAGGGCCGCTGCCCTGCATGTTTTAGATGTCTCCCTGCTCCAACACACCTGACTCAAAGTAATGGGTAGTTAGAATCCTGATAACGAGCTATTAATGTGAATCAGCTGTGTTGGAGCAGGGAGACATCTAAAGCATGCAGGGCAGTGGCCCTCTAGGACCAGGACTTGGTAACCCTATTTTAAGGTGACTTAATGGGAGTACAAATATGAATTACAGAGCCGCTAAAATAACAAAGAACATCTACAAAAATAATTTCATATCAAATGCAATATCTGTGTTAAATGCATGCAGTAGGTTATCATTGGAAACACATGCTACTGTTGTTTGTGATATTTGTGATTACTGTGATTTGCCCTTATTAAATTGACCCGTGAAGCCAAAAGCTAATTTCCACATTTGTGGACAATAAAGATTATGATGATTATGGTGATGATCTTGTGAAAATATACTGTAGGCTGGGTTCATATGGAATCAAACCCCACAACCTTGTGGTGGGAGGCGACCCCGCTAACAACAGGACTATTCTGCCCCACCATAAATCAAAAGACGGTTTGGTAAATCTACAATATCTTGTGCTAGCTAGATATTAGGCTGGCTTTCCTGCAGCCATGCCTCCTGTGTTGGGGTAGTGTAGACGCAATGGATGATGTGCGGACCCGGTCGTGACTAGGACACATCCTCAGACCTGAATAGGCATGGCCATAACTGGGACCAGGGCACATCCGCCTCTAAAGTAGTTTAGTAAACTTGTAAATGTATTCAATGTATACAGTTCTTATTCGCTGCACAATGTGATACATTAATTTCAATAAATAATTGCCAATTCTTGCCCAATTGACACTTATTGCATCCTAACCGTCAGGCCCGCCATTATTTTTTGCTTTTTTTCAGCAGGATTTTCAGCCCAACTGAAAACATACAACTATAAAATACCCTTTAAAAGTTATTGTTTTGTTATCTATAAAAAAAGCAGTTAATCATTATGTTTATAAGTTTATAAGTTTTAACACCTCAAACAGTATCTGTTTTTGATGACAATTCAAATTCTTTAAATATTGTCTTTCCTGTTCATATATATTAAGCAATATGTTATTAGCAATAATCTTTGAGGATTGAATGATACATTAGTAATGTGTTTTAGCCCTGGTAACATGATGCCATCATTATTTTAATCATTAATAAAATACATTATACATTATTTGCTTACAATTCATTACAGATTGCATGTTCATCTGTTGAGCAATGTCCCAATTATTAGTCGGTTTTGATCAAAGCATCTGCTAAATTATGTATATCTTAATGTACATTTTAAATATCACCTGCACATATCTTAATATCTGCTCACCTCAGGTGCTGTTCAGAAGACATCTCTGCCCACAGAATCTCCACAGCACTACACAGCTTTCCAATGAAAATGTGTGGCCAGATATGAAACTGCATCAAACCTTAACTTTTACTGTAGCATAACAGACTAAATCATTGTTTACAATATAGGGTGGCATAGGCAAAGTAAAACTGTGTTAATTAATTGTGTGAAAATAATAAAGATAGAAAGAAAAAATAACAAGCTTATATATGACTCACAAACAAAATACTATACATTTTAACCAATATTTATTGTTGTCAAGCTATTCCAACAGATCCAAAGACTAGAGGGCCCTTCTGGCCCCCCTTGACCAAGGGCCCGGGGATAACGGACCCGGTCCCCCCTGCTCATGTCAGCGGCCCTGCTACCCGTTCACTGTGGTCCCTTCTCAAGGTTTATAACTTTTTTTTTAACCATGGGGCTTTTATTAAGGTGTTTCCTTGCCCAGGGAAAGGAGCAGAGTGTCATTTATATCCATGTGAAACTTGGGCTTGTAAAACCCTCTGTAATGTGATTATGGGCTATATAAATAAAAAACACTTGACTTGAATTGACTAGGTCTAAAAAAAAACATTGTACATGGTAGGCACGGTGATTGTACAACAGACCTAACATGTGCTAACACGACACTGACACAGAACACAATGGACAAGTAACCACACTTGCTGTATGTCTGGTAAAGTGTTAACTGCCCTGGCACCACTAGCTTCTGCAGTACGTCTCTACATGTTTTGCGGCACGTACTGTAGTGAACACCCTGATGCATACTTTGTGATAAATAAATAAAAAGCTTGTGCTGAGAATACATTCATATTCTAAATAGAAGCTGACAGCGCCAGCAATTTGGATACAGAGGCTTCCGTTTTTTTTTCTGCTGACTTTTGCAAGCAGAGAAGACAACAGATAAGAGGGCTCGTTTTTAGGGGGGGCGTCACAGAGCAAGCCCGCCTGCCACTCTACCCTTCACACAGAGTAAAGGAGAAAGCCTTGTCCCTTGGGGTTAAAGAATGCTTATTAAATGGCAGCTCAAAGACAGCAGGCCACTCAGGCAAACCGGACATCTCCTGCGTAGAAGGAGGTGAAAGGTTTTAAGAGCCGAAAAGAGATGGATGCTTTAAATAATAATGATGTCCTTTTAGACTGCGGGGTTATTGTTGTTTCTGTTTGTGTGTGTGTGTGTTTGTGTGCGTTCATGTGTTATGCATGTTTCCTAGGGCCCAGCGACACATCCAACAGGCTGTTTTGCATTATTCGATAATATGCATATATGTCTTTTTTAGGGTTTCACCAATGTCACTAAACAAAAGACGGTTTTTATTCATAGCTGAAATGCTATATATTTCTGCCACTCCAGCAGTACAGATGCCAGAGAGAATAGAGACTGTCGAAACAATACTCTGAGCCTTGGGAACAGATGGAGGTTTAAGCTGTGATTTTACACTTAAAAGGACAAAACCACGGAGCTGTGGTTTCACTCAGCTGTCAAAATGTGAGTGGCACCACATTACATGGATGATTACCAATAATTCCCTTGCCAGGAGTCAACTGAAAAGCAGACAACGTTGTAATTACAGTCCCCTTTGGCAAACTGCTTTGTCATACAACATAATAATGATATGCTCTTTTGACACCCAACCAGTGTTTTAGGATTGGCCAGTAATGGCCCTGTAAATCAAAATCGGAGTTTTACCGTCACACCTGGAGAATCCAAAAATAGACAAAACTCTGGGCCAGTAATTAAAAGGTTCATTGATTGATTGTAAATGTATCTTTAACAATCAACGGATCTAAAATTCTGGAATAAATATCCCCATTTTAACTATTCAGTTCTGTATTTCTACATTGAAGCCAAATTAGTGCCAACATGCACTCTGTTGTGTTGATAGCTTAGCTGCAGCAGACCCATACTGTAATCACATCCTTTGCTCAAATTGACAAGCTTATTTCACTGAAATCCATGTTCTAACACGGCTAGCAGAGGTCTAATTGCAGAGAGAACCTGGTATTCCCAGTGATGGTTTTAAGCAAAGAGCTAAAAAATAGAGTAATTCAAAAATTTCAGGCATAATTGACTTTTTCACCTTGTGATTCCGATGTGTGTTCATGATATGCATCGAATTACACTTAGTTGATAACCAACATGTTAATCTATTTAATTGAAGATGGATAACATCCCTTTTTATCATGTCAACAAAGTCAAATATTGATGGCATAGTTTTTAAAATAACACCAAGTACTGTAACTATTTTTGATAAGTATATCTATTTTCATCAAGGATAAGAAATTATTGGTTTTCAAGGGATACAGTATACTATATATAGGAAAGAAAGAAGAGATTCCGGTCTATAGTTCTGGGCTCAGGATGCATCAAGGGTTTTATATAGGAAAGAAGAGATTCCGGTCTATAGTTCTGGGCTGAGGATGCATCAAGGGGTTTAGATAGGAAAGAAAGAAGAGATTCCGGTCTATAGTTCTGGGCTGAGGATGCATCAAGGGTTTTATATAGGAAAGAAAGA
>JAODUK010000018.1:6504474-6517642 GCA_027564635.1 Typhlichthys eigenmanni
TACTATTATTATATTAAAGCTGATTTTGATAAACTTGGACACAGTGTCTCCTCCTACTTCAACTCCATAAACGAACATGCTGGAACTGGGTGAGAAGACACCACCCATATTCCAACACTAAGAAAGGAAATTTGACACGTCAATTGGCAGTATTTGTGTGAAAATCAAATGTATTGACCAGATTGACACCAAAGTTCAACATCCTTTAGGTCATATTTCATCAAAACAACTTTGGCTTCTAAAACACAAAAAATTCACAATTTAATAAAAATTATATTTGTGTTTCTTGATTATTAATGTTATTCCTATTTCAGGACTTGCTCTTGATATGTATCAGCAAACTTTTCAGATTACGACTCTGGAGTTCTGATTGCCAGGTGCGTCTCAATTTAAGTGGGTTGTAAAATAACATTAATTATTGGCATAACCATTTCATTACCACATTTTATAAGCTTGTAAATATGGAAATAATAATACTTTTTATAGTTGTATGCACTCATGGTTTATCATAGATACGGGTCTAATAACATCAGATATTTTTTTATGTATATACTGTATACACATATACACACAGTATGAATGATGTGGTGATATGACTACTTCTTTAATGGCTAATGGCACGTAATTGTAGATATACCTAAGGATTAAATACTCACCAGTAGAAGGCATGGTCTCTATTTTATCTCAGTAGGCCCTCCCTATACTGCAGCCCCTGATGAAGACATGCAGCCATTAGATTATCCTGCTTGGTCCTAATAAACCTCTGGTGAATTACCCTGGGAGACATAAGACAAAGTGCTTCTAATGAGGAGTCATAACATGGACAGAAATTATTCCACATTGTAGATATAGTTACAAATAGCTACAGTACTCGTGGGCATATCCAGTATTGTGGAAACATAAATATAGCCATGGTAACATTATAAATGTCATTATTCTTAATGTGGCTCTATATGACTTGTTGCCACTTGATGTAATAGTGCAACAGCATCTCAGCATCTAAGCTTCATGGGCCAAACACACACAGTTGTGCCAGCATGCATGCTCGGCCGGACCAGTGTGATGTCATTCTTTTGCTCAGGACTAAATTATTCCACTATATATATTCACATAGAGAATGAGTTTGCTTCTCTATTCATGTTTAAAATATTGTGTAGAACACCTTTAAATATGCTCTTACCAATTTACTGTAAATATACATGCATATTTTTATGTATACAGTGCATAACAGTGTTATTTGCAAACATTGATGGGATTTTGGTCTGCTGAAATTACCTCTGACACAAAGACTCAGCTATGATAATAACAAATGGCAGATTTCTTATTATAAAGTTGCAGTGAACCCCATAAAACTTGCAGTGTATATGCTGACACGCACTGTTATTATGTGTGCATCTTAGATTTGGGGGCCCCAGGTTTGTATGCTGGCTGCCCTGTTAGCATCACAGAGGGAATTGTATTTTAAGTGAGGCTGAAGATCACTTCCCCTGTTGCTTGCAATGCGGCATTTGTGGATGACATCTGTGGAATCGGAGCACCTCTTCACCCGAGGGCACATCCCTTTGAGAGCCGGGGAAGCGACTGAGAAGCAAGTTGGCAAGGACAGCCATGCTGACTACTCGGGATCCCGCCAGTGCACTCTGTGAAGCGGTGTCACATCCCTTCTCATTAGTTTACCTTTTTTTGTTGTTGTCATCATTGTTTTTGTTGTTGTTGTTGTTACTGCTTGCATAGTTTGTCCATAGAAAAAAAGTCCTAATATTGACTGCATCAGGGAAGAGATTAGCGCGTTGTTAAATTGTGTTGGCTCACAGTTCTGTCCTGTGTTTGGATATACTGCCTCGTCAGCTGGTCCGTGGATTATTTTCCATGTACAGAAGCTCGGAGGAGCCTCATGCATGAGCGCATTCAGAGCTATAGACTTAGCCGTGCTGTCCTCAGGCGAACACGATGTGAGGAGAACGAATGCCAGATACAGTAATAGCGTATAGAAACCAGCATGCTCCATGTCTCAGAGAATATTTTGACTGTATTATCAGCAATGATATGCTTCTTACAGCATGTCAATGCAGTGACACAATGATAGGACACCATGTTGTCCATCTTTGGAAATGGAACTGTGGAACTGGATGAGATTTATGACATTTGCAATTAACTCTCTAATGCCAAGTTTAGTTCATCATCTCAATGCCAGGTCTTTAGTATTGTGGGTAGGTACAGTATATACATTGACTGTTTTATCCAGCATTATATTTTCATGTGGCTTCTTTTATTAAGAATTTTGACTGATGTATGCTACATTGGCAAATATAGCCATAAACATAATAGTTTATTGTATCTATAAATTAAAACTAATTCTAACCTAATCTCTAGCCTATCAACCTAATCAAGGTCTGCTCTTCATGTAGTTACAGTACAGCAAGGTCAGAGTTGACAATATATTCACACAACAATTTATATATATATATATATAAATAAAAATAAAATAGAAAGTAAAATTTGTAGCAAATGTGATATTTTCTGCCAGGTGTAAGGCACTATCCAAGCCAGGGCACATTTCATTTTCCAAGGCTGACCACTTATCAATGAATCAGAGTTCAGCAGGTCTCCACACTGGTTGGGCCATTCCTTCTGGTTTTCTTTTCTTTATGAAAGGTTGCCAGTTAAGCTCACTTTCATTGGTCTTATCTTTGAAGGAACATCACAGTCTATTTGGCTTAACATTAGAAGCCAGAACATTGCTGTTTTGCTGACACTAGCATAAATAGGAGGATTAGAGTCCTCGCTGCC
This sequence comes from Typhlichthys eigenmanni, assembly GCA_027564635.1. NCBI lineage: Eukaryota > Metazoa > Chordata > Actinopteri > Percopsiformes > Amblyopsidae > Typhlichthys > Typhlichthys eigenmanni. Next base: position 6,507,265 of record JAODUK010000018.1, read on the forward strand.
TGGAATTTAAAGGTATAGTCAACAATTGCAAGCTGATTATAAGATAACACTTATTGTTAAATTCACCAAATACTGTATGTCCTCGCATTTTGCTAGTTCACTGTTCTCTGTGCGTGCTAAAAACACAATCTGATACTTCTACACAGCCTTAACTCCGTAAATTGGAAATAAACAAAGTGGCGAAAACCGCTCACATCAACAAAGCTAGTACTACGCTTTGCTTCACAGTGCATTTCGATATGTGGAGCATATTTTGTTATTTGTTTTGGTAAGATATATAATACAGTTTTGGAATTTTAACTTCAGTCCATCTAAAGCGACTGTTACGTTCATGTTACCTACTGTACAGCTTCCTACTGTAGGTAAGAGGTTACCAGATCAGAAACAGTTTTATAGATACATCGAAGAATTCCTTAATTAAAGGACATTTGGAACAAATAGGGCCTCAGGTACGTACGTTAGCGAGCGCAGCGTAAAAGTGAGTGCAGCCAAACCGCAGATAGCGCACACTGTGCAATTGCATTTTGCGTTGGATGCACTGAATATGCAACTGATCACATAATCTGGATTTGGCACCGCTCTCTAAACTTGGCATTAACACAAGTCTATGTTTCAGCCATATCCGTAAATTGCGGCACACGAAACGATGGAAAAGCAGACTCACTAAAAAAAAACAAATCTACTGTTGTAGGATTTAGTAGCCTACAACAGTAGACTATTACGCTTTCTTCTGTACAAATTCGTTGGCTTCGGACCCACGTCAATTTATAAAATTTCCATATACAGCTGACTTTGTTGCTCTCAGTCAATGTTTACTTTTATTTGTCACAGCTCGCCACATGTGACATCTTGTTAGTTTGCGCATTCAGGTTACTTCAGAACCGTGATCAGTTCACGCTAGAATCTGATACGTGCCACATTTAACAGGTGATCTGAACAGCAAAACTAAAAAATCTGATTTGAGCACTAAATCAGAATTGAGCACTAAGGACTGCAGTCTGAACGAAGCTTAAGACGTAAGCAACAGCAGTCAGATGTGGAAGTTACTTACAGTAATATAGGGCATACTGATACAAATGTAGGACATTTTGTTTCCTGTCACCCTGTGGCTGTAAATTATCAAGGGAAGCCTTGTACAATAAAGGTTTGAGACATACGGGCAGGCAGCAACTGAATTATTATTTTAAGATGCACAGGGGAGTGAGCTGAAACAACTTTCTGTCAGTTTCATCATATATTACTTCACAGCAGTTCCTCTAAAATTGACATTGTTGGCTTTGATCAAAGCCAAAACAGAACTATGACATTCAGAAAGAATGTTTCAAATGATGTTCTTTGTGACAGACAGCAGCGATTTTAAAACAATGGCAATACATCAAAGGAGATAATCTCAAAAGGTTCACACACACATGCACGCGCACACACACACTTGCTTGAGTAGTCCCCTTGCTTCTCAAGACTCATGCAGTTCATTCTACATTTTGAGGTCATGGTATTTGGCTCAAATGAACAAATGGTTAAGAAATACCACTGTTTTGTTTTTTGTTTTTGACAAAAAAAAAATACTGGAGATTTATTTATTAAAATGTAACTGCACCCTAAAATGTGTTTTTTGACCTGTAAACTAAGTAACTGGATTGGTCTGTGATGAAACACATCCATGTTGGTGTTTATATTGACAAAAATCTGCATTTTATGGGCTGAAAACAGAACTACACGTCATATCCGTTAAAAATCATCCCAGGACCTGGCTGATTTCATCGGTAAACTTAGTATGCCCATATGTCATCAAATTAAAATGTTAACTTACATGTTAATGAGGGTGCTCCTCTCAGTCCCTCCCAGGCTCAGAGCTGGGGTACAGTTACAATAGGTGTAGTTAGGCTCAGGGGTGGGGTGCAGTTACACTTTAAATGTGAAGTCAGGCTCAGAGCTGGGGTGCAGTTACACTTTAAAAGGTGGAGTCAGGCTCAGAGCTGGGGTACAGTTACAATAGGTGTAGTTAGGCTCAGAGATGGGGTGCAGTTAGACTTTAAAGGTGCAGGATGTTCTAGCGATCTGGTTGTTGGGCTCCCAGCCGGAAGGTCTGCGTTGGAACCCCGGTGTTGATCTACCTGTGAGCATCCTTGAGCAAAATAATGTAAAGTGGTACTTTTGGTGGGTCTCTAAATAGATTTTTACAGCACTCCTACCGTACATCCACCACAAGTAGTCTGCCGTTAATATCACCCTGTTGTAAATTATGGTAAAGAGTGTTTTCCGCACTTGCAACATATTGCACTCAGCATATTACTGCTTCTTATCAGATATTTGAAACCTGAACAATCTTGATTTGATTTAGCCATGGTTAATCTCCTAACAATAACAAACCGATTATGTGTTTATGTCATCCTCCAGTGCACTTGCCAAATGTGTTGGTGAGTGGGGACGGAGTTAGGTCATACAGAGGCCGGAGAGTGAAAGCAGATCACACACACATCTCGCCGACGTCATACACACTCGCCAGTCGCCACTCATGAAACGTGCAACATGATAATGTTTTTTAGAGAGAGAGAGAGAGAGACAGAGAGATCTAAAGCACATCTCATGCGAGCGTATTAAAAAAAAGTGACAATTTAAATACTCTATGTTTGCGATTAGTAATTTATTCACGATACGTCGAGTATATTAGGTGCCCACCCCTATCTCTATTTGTTTTCAAGTCGCCTATGTCACACCTAAACCACGCTTGTAGCTAACAAGTTGGCCTTCTTTAGGTCAGCGCAGACTGAGCCATTGGTACATTTGTACAAATGTGTTCTACTGAGTGTACCAAAAGCACGTGCAGCATTGGGAAATAAAGCTTTTCAGTTTTCAGCCCCAGATTCATGGAACAAGCTGCAGAAGGATCTTAAATTAGAGAAACTGGTTTCCCTGAATGTATTTAAAGACAGGTTCCAATTAGTGCTGGAAAACCAAATTGGAGGCTGTGCATGCACTGGCCATTAATTATATAATTAGAGTTCTATATGTATGTGTATGTACTGTATGCACTGTATATGTATCTGTATATGTGTGTATGTGCATATATATATATATATTATTATTATAATTTAAACAGTTTAGCATCCATTCTTGCCTCATTTAGCAAATTATTGTATATTTATTGTAATGTGATCTTGTGTGTGTGTGTAACAAGGTGCTATTTTTGGCCAGGTCTCTCTTGCAAAAGAGATTACTAATCTCAATGAAACCAACCTTAAATAAAATTAAAAAGCAGTACGAGGTTGATTGGCAACACACTAGGTTTACCGGCCTGAAACACAATGATTTCCAAGCTCTCCTGATTCAAGTCGTGAAGTGAAGCTGAAGGCTAATCTGGGGAGCCATCCATCGAAACTGTTTGAAATTATAAATATTAAAACATATATTTGGCAGATCTGTCTGTTGTTTTCAAGTCGCTTTTGCAATCAACACACCTAAACCACTCCTGCAGTTATCTATCAGTACTACACTAATTAGTAAGATTAATTGCTACTCGGATTTAGTCGCAATGATTTCTAGGCTTTCCAGACTGATTGTCGTGGAAAAATAAAACTGTAGCTTGTGAGATCAGGATGTATTGTGAATCCACAAGGTTTAGGAAAACGTATACATATTGCAAAAAAACTGCTCAGAAACACACACAACAAACAAATGATCTATTCCACTGGAGACTAAAGTCGGAGAAAGTCAACACCTGGATCTGCAAAATCGCAATTCCAAGTCATAATTTCAGTTATTATTTCTCTGGCCTGAGTCCCAGCTGAACAAGCCTGACGTCATGACAACATAACTGGCATGTGGTGAATAATTTTTTTATTAGATCAGAGGAACTAAACCTACGCTTATGAGCTTTGCCTCCGCGGTTGTGGCATTGTAGACAACCATGTATCTCTTGTGCATTTGTCAGACGCTTGCCAAACACATATAACTTTAAAGCAGGCGTTGATTCAACATAACACATTTTTATTTGAAGTGGGAACTACCGACACGGAACTACTGACTTCCAGTGGCATGTGGTAAAACATAGCACAACTGCTGTACAGTGTCACCAGGTAATGGGACAGAGAGTGGTGGTTGGTTGATTTAGGGTATTGGCAGTTGAGTGGACAGCTAAACTGACATCTGGCAACTCCCTACACTGCCCTAAACACTGGACCAGGTGTTTAACCCTGTGTCTGTTTGTGGGTTTATGCAGAACTCATTAGGCTGATGCATGTGGTGACAATATCTTCCCAAAACGAATAATTGTAACTTATACTTTACAGTAAAAAAAAAAAAAAAAAAAAATCTTCACTACATGCATTTTAAGATAATGCAGTTACACGTTTCCAGTGTAATATACCATGACCCGTCTCACATTACAGTTAAATGACTTTCAGTGGAGAGCTAGATATTTCATCATGCCCTTTCCCCCCCCCCGACCGTGATGAATCTGAGCCGTGCCCTTGTTGAGGCATCGTCTGCAGGAAGCGCAGTGAGTCTGACTGATTGATGGCAGACGATGGCTGTCACCCCCGGAGAGTTAGCATTTCTGTGTCGTCTCCCCCATTGAAGGTGCTGTTGAGCTTGTTAAGGAAGAAAACACTTTTTGTTTATAGCCACACTGACGGTGCGGGCTGACAGCTACGGTTGGAGGGGAGATAGACTCCCTCTGGCATGCCATGGAGAGCTCTCTCTCTCTCTCCTGCTGCTTCCATCTATTTCGGTCCCTGCTCCATCTTTGCGTCTGAACTTGTGTCCCCCTTTTTTCACGAATTTCTCTGTGGAAACACTGTGTGTTTTTGGCTATGTGACCGTCTGGCGTGGATGCACCGTAGTCTCATGTAAGCTGCGGTATAACATTTTTCAAAGTGAACAAACACATTGACTTACACAGCTTAACCAAATGATTCTGCAGCAGGCTGGCTAGGCCACCGGTGGAAATGAAAGCAATATATGTAGGGAGGCAATAAGAGCCCCCCTGGGGAAGCTTAGCGGAGGCAAATAAACAACATTTAAAATTAACGAAGGTGAAAGTGCCGGAATGTGTTCTGTCCTCCATCTTACGAGGACAACCTCGCCCCCCTACCCCCTACCCCGCCGTGGTATAGTCACCTCCAATTTGGAAGCACTTCAAGCGAGCCCTCTGCTCACTCCCAGATGGGCTTGCCAGAGTGGGGGCCTGTATCTGCAAGCATCTGATGAAGGGTGGTGGTGGGGGGAAGTGTGTTATGATCTGTCACTCTGCTGTACTGCCATTTCAAGTTGCAGAGCCGAGCGTCTAAACACAGCCCGACGCAAATCCATCTGATCACGCGGAAGGCATCCCACACACCTCAACCCATCCTCTCTCTCTCTCTCTCTCTCTCTCTCTCTCTCTCTCTCTCTCTCTCTCTCTCTCTCTCACCCACCACCTCCATCCTTTCTTTGGATGACCAAGGCCAGGTGTCCCCGCCGTGAAAACGGCATGTCTCCACGGCTACCTCTGAGCCGGTGAAGGGATGGCTTCAGATTCCCATGTTGTACAAACGCTGCCATTTAGAATAAAAGAAACATGAAAGGCCTTTTTGATGTGGGAAGGAGGGGGGGCGGGGGGCTCACACCGCACTGCACCGTTGGAAACCAACAAGCGGCGAGCCTTAGTACACATACATGAGCAAGGAGGGGTGTCAAGGTGACAGAAGGGCAACCTCAGAGGGTCGGCCCGCTTTAGCACTCTGATTTATTTAGTCTGTTGAATAATTATGCCGCAATTTTCACCACACTGCAGCTCTGCATTCTGCTTTCTAGGCATGGGGCGATAGGGAATGTGTTTCAGGCTTGTCTGGATTTGATGCATTTTCAGCACACTTATTTAAATGTAATATTATCTCTCACTGTTTCCACCAGTTTAGTCCAATGCAATATTCATCTTGGTGGCTAGCTGTTGAACACATTGCTGTTGGATACATTTTTAGAAAGCATTTTGATGGAATGTAAATGCCTATGCTTATGCTGGTTGTATATACTTATTATATATATATATATATTATACTTATTAACCATGTAGAGTATAGACAATCGTCTTTCAGAAGGTTATAAACAATTTACTATTGGACAATCACAGCAATTATAGCATATTCTTTTTCATAATGTCTATATATCTTGCTCAGATGAGCAAACCACTGCCACCAGAAGCAGACATGGCCTGGTGAGGAGGCATGTGGTTTTGCTGGGTCGTGGCTATATCATAGCAGGTGACATAGGTTTCGCACTAGCAAGTTGTATGATTCCTGATGGAGTAGCACTGTAATGTCTTGCGATCCCGGTCCTGTGCCTGTCTCGTCACTTCATGTGGTTACCTTGTGTTTTGGACGGTTTTTCCCCGTCACTCCCTGCCCTGTGTTTCCCAGTTAATTCCACCTGTGTCTGTGTAATCACGTCTGATGTGCTGCACCTGTTCCTCGTTGTTGTGAGCCAATGGTCTGTCTCCCTGTCTTGTCTACTTGTGTATTTAGCCCCGGTGTTTTCCCCAGTCCTGTGTGGGTCATTGTAAATGTACATGTTGATGTAAATGTTGCATTACTGGTGCGGTGTACCCCGCGTTCTTTCCTTTTTTGATTAAATCTGGTTTAAGTTACCTGCATGTCTCGCGTTTGTGTCCTCTCCTCCGAGCAATCGTGACGAACACTAAAATCCTCGTTCAGATCAAATGTATTAATTGTCCTTTATTAGTTGTGGCTATTGCACAGTTGTGGCTATGGCACAGTTATATTACTGTGTAGTACTGTATGTGCCATCTGTTCATGCTTCTGTATCACCTCGCTAGGCTCACTAACACGCTGATGTGCTGTCGAAAGCTACAGTAGCTCAAGGTAAAATTAAAGCTAGCTTTCTGATACTGTACTGAAAGTGAAACCAGCCGGTTGTTTAAAATGTAGAGGATAAAGAATGTTTCTCATTCAGCTATGATATTTGTTTATAATGTCATGAAAATTCAACTAAGTTAATGTCTCCATGTAGTGCTGTAGGGTTTGGCAGGTTGCAAAGCTTATATTTGACATATAATAAAAGCCTATGACAGAGAGGCAAATGTGTATGCTATAGGGATGTGCAGAGCCCACTATTTATATTTGCTATTTGTATTTGTTGTGTCACCAAATAATTTGAATTCATATATGAATTTGTATAAAAGTGAATGTGAAAACTGACACTGCCATATATGGCTGTGTGTACTCTGCAAGTGTTTTCATAGTAAGCATATTGCATGGCTTCTTACACTTGTTTTCAGTCATAATTATTATCTAGGGCAATATTGTTTCCAATGTTTACATGTGCTTGGCATGTCAAATATCGTTTATATTTGTAAAGTAAACTAGTCATCGGTTTTCAGTGGACTTTCGACACAACATGTGACTGCAAATGAGTGGTAAAAAGGCATACGGCAGACCACTATATAGCAACGACGGCGCTAAAAATAGCATGCCGTCTGAAAAACGGAGAAGCTTACCATGTTTGCAAATCTCTCAATCCTTGTAATTTTAGATCCGATTTGAAACAATAACAAAGTTAGACCTACAACTGCTACACTACTAAAGCACTGTAACTTTGCTAGTTTGAGCTGTATTTCTCTAGTGTGATATCTGCAAGTGTGTAGCCTACTACCGTTTGTGAATTTTTATTTTTATTACTCAGTGTTTTTCCCGGTCCATCCTATTGGCACAGCCAAAAACACGGCAGTATTTCACAATTTCTGTAAAAAATATTCAGGAACAATCTAGCTATCGTCTGAAAACTGGTGTTGTTCAAATGCAATCCCTCTAAAATGTCCGACTTCCGGTTTGATGATGCGCAGTGCAAACCCTCTATTCGTATTTGTCTCCATCCTACACTGTTGGGTTGTTACATAGTTTGGGCTATGACGACATCTGCTCTTGTTTCATCACCCAATGCTAACACTTGCTCAGAATACAGTAATGTTTTCCCCCTGCTTACACACCAAAAATGCATCTTGTCTGTGAAGCGTGTTATTGTGTGTCCATTTCCTCTTTCACCGTTGAAGAAACATAGTAATGAGATGATGGTGCTTGTGAGCTTGTCTGGTGAAACAGTACTACTAGCATTGTGGTAGACACAATTAGTTGCCTTGATCTTTCCTATGGCAAGAACAAGACCTCAATCTCTCACTATCTTCACTTTAATCAAATCCTTACCTTTCCCCCACCTTCCCTGTCACAGAACTGTCACAGGCTGAAATTAAGCCCTTTTCTTATCAAAGAGCCAAGGGTTCAATTGATTTCTAGGCTGGGGCGAAATATTATTCAGAAACACTGAAGTGGAACAAAAAATCTGTAAAACACCCCCCATCTCCCCCCATCAGGCAAATTACTTCTGACTTTTAATTTATTTCGGCAGGAAATGGAAAGCTACATCCTAACCACTGTCAATAAAGGGACTGGAGAGGAGAGGTGTAATCAGGCGGTTCACCAACTCTAAAGCCTCTATCCCGTCACTTTTAATAGCCACTCAGACCACACAATCTGCTTGGCCTGATACGCTCACGCCATTCTGAGACCAGGAACTACATCTCCTCCTCCCTCCTAGCCACCTCCTCGATGTCCTTCGTAATAACACCTGAACATTTCCAACCTTTCCTGATGCTTTCAGACATCATTTTTACCTATCCTCTGCTGATTACGGTGGTAAGTGTAGGGGCACATTGGATGCTGGGATTAGCATTTTTGCATGATTAGCATTTACTTTCCATGTGCTAATCTTGATGATGTAGCCTACAATGGTTGAGTGGACTTGGATTAACTAGTGTAGTTTCCTATGCCAATGATGAGTTTCTGATGAATAGCCTTTAAATGGTATGCTTAATTTCTTGCTTGTAATAATCTACATGGCATTTACATGCTTTGAATTGAGGAATATGAATCATTAAAAGGATGAACATTGTATTCCATTCATGACATTTTGTGAAAGGTGACAAGCATATTCATGATCAGGACCCCCAGACAAGCAAAGTGGAGAAAAGAAGAAACTCATACTATTTTCATTACATCTGACAGAACATTTGACTGGTGATTTAACCTTTTTTGGGCTGGCAAGTGAGGAGGAGAATAGATATTGGCTTGTTCTGAGTGTCTCTGGCTTACAGATCAGGTTTTATTGGGATACTGTTTGCTCTTCTACCAGCTAATGAACCTCTCTGAAAGAAGATTAAATGGCAGAGGGGGGAAAACAATAACCCATACCAGTCCCCTCCATTTTGCTTCAGCCACTAACACAGGCAACATCATCTGCTCACAATATGCCTTACACAAGGCATTGTGCATTTGTGGGAGCTGAAGCAGTTATTTGAATGAAATGGCAATTGGACTATACAGATAAAAGATTGTCTGGAGATTAACTCTGTGTGCTGTATAAAGTAGGCTGAGCAAGACTTCTTTACTCCGTAAACGCTACTGACAAAAGCATACAGTTGCCTAATTCAAATGCACAGCAAAGATGGTGCGGCATGTTGCAGAAGGCGGGTTAGACAGATTTATTAGCCTGCTTCTGTGAGAGATGTCAGGGTATGAAGCACGATCGATCACTGTGCTGTGACGTCTGAGGCACAGGGAACAACATACCTTGAGCATTTTAAATGGCTTTGACTTTGCTGTATGATATGATATGAAGTACATACTTCAAACTGCTCTGCTGTGGTGGCATTCGCATTGGCACAGCTGTTTCATTCGTCCCTTGGCTGGGTAGAGGCATTAACCTTGGGTAAAGAGATATACAGTACACAACCCACTCCAAGTGTCATCCCATTTCAATCAATCGACTTCTTTTTACAAACAGGGCTGAAAAGGCTGTAAACATGGTTCCCAAATAGAGCAAACTGATACTGGATCCAGTGTGCTGGCAAAATTGGTTTTGAAATTGAAGATGTTAAGATGTTCACCGAAAATGTGTGAAGTCATCACTGTCTGTGATTTTCTCCCTCTCTTTTGAATACGGCAGCATTAGATCGATGGTCCATTATTCTTGGATTTCATTATGTGGGAAGAGCAGGATCAGTATACAACAAAACACATACTTTTACAGTATAACAGGAGTGTGGCATTGCCACAGACATAATCCTACATGCACTTTTGACTTGTGCATGTGGATAGCAATTACTGGCTCACATCATTTTAACACTGTAACAGTTTAAATAACAGCCACACATTTTATGTCACAACAATGTACACAGGAAAATAGCAATATGCTTCTTTTGTGCTGTGCCAATATAAAATAGCCTCAATACATAGAGGCATGCATTTACTGTAGCAGCAAGATGTTGAAAGCATTTCAAAGAACACCACCATCCTCAAGGGACAGAACGTCTACTATGAAAACATCACCC
>JAODUK010000018.1:6523276-6543697 GCA_027564635.1 Typhlichthys eigenmanni
TAAATGTACACAACATCTCCATAAGATCCTACAGTATGGTATGTACACAGCATTTACCATTAAATGTACACAACATCGCCATAAGATCCTACAGTATGGTATACACACAACATTTACCGTGGAATGCACACAACATCTCCATAAGATCCTACAGTATGGTATTCATGCTGCATTTAACTACATACCTTTTCCTTAAGCTACCATGGAGTGCACACATAACCTTTGCCTCAGGGGTGCAATGAAATAAGGAGAAATCTTTTTTTGGGCGATACAGTACATACCGCACACGGTTCTGTTGTGTGAGCCACGCATTCTGAAGTGGACATACCTGAAGTGGACGCGCCTGGAGTGCTGTGTTTGTAGGCTATTGACCGATGCAACTGGGATACGTGGGCACGCATGAAATACTAGCTACTCTGACAGATGCACTATACGCTCGCTGCTGGAGAGCAAGACAAGTACAGTAGAGACAAGTGGGAATTATCAATAGCAGCATGCTCGATGTGTACAGCATGGTGGCACACCACCATACCATACAAAATAAATAATATTATTATCATTATTATTATTATTATTAATAATAAATTTAGCTAAATAATTGGAGAACATATACATTATGTTTTAACAAAGCCTTTATTGGAACCATTATCATTTCCACCAAAAAAGAACAACCTGGCCCACGTCTCTCTTTCTTTTGATTGACATCTGTATGCACTTGCCCACAGACCGCCATCTTCATAAAAATAGTATTAACCGAGTGCTTCAGAAGCTTGCTCGCAACTGGGTGCCTACCTGAGCCCGCCATTGTGGCGTGGGCGACCCCATAACCTCTTCACTGCACACTTTCTACAATTAAACCCATCATCACAAACAAAGGCAGCACACCATCTCTCATGGGGTTCTGGCACTCTTCACTGGAGTGTCTCCCACAGCTGCTTGTTCAGGTAGAAATAGTCACTGGAGTGTGTTGGCTAGAGGGAGGGGAGGTCCTCTATCCGTTTAAGCATTAGCAATAACGTACCGGAGTGGCTGCATCCATGCGGAGAAGTGCTGTATATAAGGTGTTTTTATTCACTCAGCTTTTGGCTTTTTAAACAACATGATTCCGGCTGAGACTGGATGTGAATGTTGCTGAGATGTGGTAATTATTATGACTTCCTTATGCCACTTCTGGTTGTCCTGGTGATAGTGACATTGGTGCTTAGTGTACACTTATTTGTTTACCTACATTGTATGGATTCCATTTTTTATTTATTATTCATTTAAGTGTTATTCTACTCTGTACAGCCACTTGCCAGTTACAGTAAAGAAAGTTGACAGTCATTTGGAAGTATAAGGAACATTTATTTGTGTATTGTTTGTACCAAAATCCGCTTGTTTGTGAAGGCCATAACTGTCATACAGCATACTGTACATATACTACATGTTAATTAATCATATTAATCATATTAATCATAGCAAATAATCATAGCAATTTAGTGAAATTAATTTACTTTTACGGTAAAACGTTTTCCTAATCTCATGTTCCATACACTTGTCATTGCTTTACATGATTTGGGGACAAACATTTTGAAGGCTTTGTTAACGTATCATATCATGTGTGCCTCCTAAAGGAACTTGTTTCCATGGTGACATGGTTTCTTTTTTTTTCGTGTGACATAAAAAATATATACAATAATTGAGCTAACACATTTGATGTCTGTGTTTGCTAGGGACTTACTGAAGCATGCCCCGAGCTCTAACCATCACACATGCGGATGAGCATAGGTGCATCAGGGTGTTGAAGAGTGTTAATAATCTACTAAGACAATTACACTGCAAATAAACAAATCAGAGTATTTAACGGATACATTTGGTGCCATCTGCCACGCTACAACAGCTCCCCGGATGTCACCCTACATTGAGCTGCAAGACTACCAGGAAAAGCCATTAGGATCCCATTCGTTTAGTTTCCTTCAAAACGCACTGGGGAGTACAGAGAAGCCGGTGTCCAGATAATTTCACATCTGCTTACTGCAAGCAATGCTGATCCACCAGATTTTATCTCCAGCATGGTAAAACAGCCCACGGGACAGCAATCACAATAATGGAGTGTGTATACAACTTGGAAATATGTCATTTCAAGTGTAGGGTATTTCCAACATCCAAAAATGTTCCTTAACGCATATATAAATAACATACATGTGTTATATAATGTTTTGCTTTGGGTTATTATTTAGGGATACCAATGCATATTCAACATATATAGCAATTAGTTGATTTGTTTATAACAATATACTGTTATAATGAAAGAGCTGTGAATGACAGCAAGCCTGACCTTCAGAGATTCTCACCAGCAATTGAGCTGGACAGTCGCTCAATTGGTTTTTAGAATTTCTTCCCACTCCCTCCCCAGGACATATTGAACGTAGCGTAAGCTGCCAATTACAGATAGCTACTTCTCTTGATTGACTCGGTGTCCCACCTTGGTTGTGTTTGATGGTAAAGTTGGGGTTGTGGAGCATCTCCGGCAGCAGGCGATAGTTGAAGTAGTGGCCCTGTATTGGGTCATCTTTGTCCACAGCACTGAGAGTCTGGATGACCTGTGTTGACGGCACAGAGACAGGAAGACACAAAGAGGAGGGCCCCGGGCCATTAGGGGAGGCAGGTTATTCATTACTTTGTTTTTGTCGTGGCGAAGTGTCTCACTGTAATGGCGGTTGGCTCCCACCAGATGAAATATATGTCTTATTCATTCCTGGAGTTTGAGATTGTAATCAATGAAGACTAGTCTCGGCTGGCACCCTTTCAGGCTCCTAGCTCTATCTGTTAATCTGTCATCATAGGGTTTATCGGGTTGTATGTCTTTATGATTGATTGGAAATTAGAATTCTGTCCCTCCAGGCATGTTTCCTTTTTTCTACATTCGTTCTCTTTTTTTTTTTAGTTTTGGCCTTTCAGTAAAGCTCCCTATTGTATGCAGGTCCTCTGAATGAGGGCGATTGATGGGATGGTGGAATGCTAAATACATGTCCAGGGTTTTTGGCTGGAGGAGGCATCCCGCCATCTGGAGGAAGACATGAAAGACAGTCCTGAATTATGATCTGCTCTGATCAATCCTGACTGCTCTCATTTCCCTTCTGCTCAACACATACTGTGTCAGGAAGTATACGTGTGGGGGGGAAAAGACTGCCTCCACCTCTGTAGTTTCCCAGTGAAATAAATAGGCTATAATTCACTGTGGCCAATCATTATGGGGGAGGAAAGAGCGAGAGAAAGAGCTAAGGATAGATAGAGGTGGGAATGGAGAAGGGAGGGGGGAAGGCGGGGGGGTGCCATTTGATGGATGGGGTCTTTCTTTCCTTACCTGTCCAGGTTTTCCGTTTTCACAAAGGAAAGCCTCGTTTTCCGTGGCAAACTCTGGAGCATTGTCATTAATGTCCATGACTCTGATGGCGACTATTACCCTCGATATCTGACTGTGGTTTCCTGGAAATGGAAAAAGTTTAGCTTTTGTTTGTGCAGGTTGATACAAACACAATGGTGTTATATACAGTATACCGGTATAAATATCTTTTTTTTTTAAGCTAGTAATTGAGGACAGCTTTGTGGGTGGTGAGGGGCAAGCAGCATTTGCAGTTATTTGGGGATCAATTTGTTCCATAAACAAATCATAAACAAAAATGGGTCTCATGTTTCAACGGTTTCACTGGAGCTTGGGAAAACTTTACATTCTCAATGCAGTTAAACATGATTTACCATATCATGTTATCACATTCCTCTTTAAAATAAGATAGATGAGTATATAGATGAATACTGTATATGTAATGGGACACTAAACATGATAAAGGACTAAACAATGGATACAACAATGCACATTAACTTCCAGATACAACCTGCTCAACAACAGTTTGAAATGCCTTGCTTTCTCTTAATGTCCATTCATGCAATGTGCTTCATCACTCAAACATTTAGTTGGAGTCAAGGGTGCAGAGCAGGATTTTAAGAACAGTAACAAAAAAACATAAAAATTCACAGTGCTTTTTAAAATCCCATGTAGACTCTAATGTTTTAAATATGAGAGATAAGCATGCATATTAATGAGGCAATGGAAGTTGAAGTCGAAAAAAGCACAACAAAAGGCAGTTTAATTAGATTAGATTTTTATTGGAATTATTCACAAGCAATTATTTATAGTCCCTTTTGAGAGTCCCTGTAAACGGTTGCATTTATTAATCAGTGGCGCAAATGCCAAATTTTAAAGCAATTATGTATTAATCTGGTCCAGAGAGTACTGGGCATCACTGTTGCTGATGACACCAGGGTTGTTTCATGGACGCCACGCATTATCCCCGCTGTCATTACACAGGAACATTATTTATTTCTGCCTAATGATGTTCCAACACAGAGGTAACTTTCCCTGAACCATGTGGCTGTATTTAGCTGATAACATACAGCTTTGAGATTTATTTTATTATATATACAATGCACATTATTATTGAAGAAGAAAAAACTCACTGTAAATTTTACTGTAAAGTACCGGCAGCTGTGGTTGTCAGACTTTTACTATTAAAAATAACAGAATATAGCATTTTGTTAACGGTATTATGGTAAAAGAAAGATAGTAGACTGCCACAGTAAATATATGGTTAAGGTTGATGTTTTACTCCATTATGTTACACTGTTCTGCCATAAAATATATATATATATATATAACAAGAACATCCTATAGGAATACCGTGCAGCCGTACTGCTCTCAGTGATTCAAACCAGAATGTGTGGGCTGTTGAATTTGGCCGCTTCATCGCAGCCAGGTTCTACTGTATTTATTATGGTGATATCCTGGCAAACACAGCTGCCAGTGTTCTATAATAAAGTTAACTGATTATTTGTTAGTGATAGGCAAACCTTATATATAACATATAGGCTAGGATACCTTTAAAATGGTCTCACTCATGTTTCTTGTTTTTTTATTATTAATTATTTTGCAAATACATGCAAATACCTAAGTCATAAATCAGTATAATTATGAAAAATGTGTTTTTTTACAGTGTATTAACTGCCGTAATATATATATATATATATAATGTTTTATGGAATAAAGTTTTGTAATACCACACTATTCACTGCATTGTTTAAACAACACATACAGTCTGTCTGCTCGGTACCGGGCCATAACACAGGTCCAGAAAGAGATGTCCACTGGTGAGTCTAGGAGGCATGTTGCAAAGCATGGAGGAAGGTGGAAATTGACAGTGTGATAGACAGTGATAGATGGATAGAGTAGGGGAGCGAGAACAAGCAAGAGAACCCTGCCAAAGTGACTTTCCCTTGGCGACAGACAGGGAGTAGAATCTGATTAGTCAGATGTCAACCGGTGAATGCGGCACGGAGCGGCATCGCTTGGGTGGCAAATGGCACCGGGCTAGAACTGGAAACATATCTAGTCCTTTTCACGCCAGAAGAGACACGCACCCACCCTCCCTGCCCGGGAAGCGAACTGCCATATTTATTTTGCCAAATTCCTATTTAGGTGTGCTCAGAGAATCCGCTATCTCAAAGCTGCAGTTACTTTCCCACCAGGCATAAAAAAGTAGTTTATATGTATGGGCGTGCGATGAAACAGACAAAAACACCTTATCGAGTGAGACACATTCAACTCCTGCTATGTTGCTTTTGGCTGCTTTAGGCGGCTATGTTGATGAAATGTATCTGTTGCATTGTGTGGCCACATCGTGACTTCATGATGTCTGGCAAGTAATGTGTGCATTAATTTTGATTAGAAACCGACAGAGCGTCAGGGAGGCATGGACCAAACAGAGGTACGGTACGACAAGACATGAGGTTATAATAAGCCACGCAAATATCTCTACCCTAATGACTTTGGGGGCCACATTAACTTTTATAACATACTTCCTCCAAAACAATCTGTATGCAAATAAAGCCATACATATGTTTTCCAATGCTTGTACCTCTGCATGCAATAATTAGATTTTGCTGTTCTTTAATCTGTGCTGGTATTGGGGCAAATCCGCTGTAGAGCATGTTTTAAAAAGTGTTTATTTGATATGTCTTAATGTTCTTATATTTCTACAAATTGACTACTGAGCTGTTTAATTCAATCAAAACTCAGCACATTAACATATTTAAAATGCTTCTCTGAATTCCAGCGCTAATTGCACCATTGTCTTATTGGCTCGATTAAAGGCGATAGCTTACAAACCGCTTTTAATTGTGCCATGCGGCTTGCAGTGACGGGCCAGTGGCTGCTAATACTGAGGGAAACAGAAAGATGTGGATGCCTCAATTTAAAATCCTTCCCTGCCAAAGAATGTCCAGCCACACTTTACCAAGACATCGCACTCATTGACCAGTGCAATTGACCTTTCCCAAGCCCGCCCCTTTCACTTGTCCTACCTAGTTACTGTAACGAGGTGGGACAAAACGCCATAGAAAGCTATTACAGCAAAACAGAAAGTTGACGGAAGGTTCCGTCAGATTCCAAAAAAATGCTCAACTGTTATTGGAGGGCATGCAAAAAGGGGCGGGGCTTGGCAAAGGTCAATTGACGGGCATATCTCTGCTAGGAGCGGTCACTTACTGCCTTCCATGGCAGTCACGGTGATGTTGTGCCACACGTCGGTCTCTCTGTCCAGTGGCTTGGCCAGGGTGATCTTCCCGTCGTCAACGTTGATGTTGAACTGCCTCTCCAGGTCTGTGTGCCGGTCGATAAAGTACCTGACATGACAAGCCATCATCAGAAAATGTAGCCACACCACAGGTCATATATGAGCACAGCCTTGTGGCAACACACCCGCTGCAGCATCCTGTACAGCCCCTTGGGTGTTATGGCTAATGTGGCCTCATCCATCAACAGGGACTTGTGGATTAATGTGTATTAAAAGCAGTTGGAACTCAATAATTATCATCTGAGGAGTAATTACAGCTTTCACGTTAGCAGCAGGGGCATTAGAACCTCAGTACTGTCCGAGACGGCCCTCTTTTCATCGCGTGAACACTTCCTTCCTACAAATGGTGTATTTGTTCATGTAATGTCAGGCTGTGAGATGGGGTGGGTTCGCCCTGTTTGAGATCCGACAACACACAATGGTTCCCAAAGGCTTTGGATTAATGAGATAGGGTTGCCCTGTTTGTACAGACGACCCATGTTCTGACAACACGGCGTTTGCTAGCAGGGTGGGGAGTACTGGGATAAAAGGAATTTAATGGGGATGAACCTCTGCCCAATATGTAATGCGCAACACTGACTGATATAATACGCATTTAGCCTGCGGACAAGGCTTTTGTTTCACAAACTAAAACGTACTGTAGCACACGTGGTCAGACCTGAGTTGAGTGTCTTTAAGTCAGACACACCATTAACCATATTTATTCACTTTGCCAAAGGGTATGTTTGTCTAAATGTGTTTCACTGTATCACTCTACGTTCATGGTGACTTTGAACAAAATAATAAATCTCAGTTGGAAGAGAGGAGAGAGTTATTTCTCAAAAGAGATGAATGAGGTCTCAGTCTTTTCAGATGGCCAGTCTCATGTCACTTGGCTGTGACTTCAGGCCAAACACAAAGTGGTATCTTACAGACTTATAAATACAGAGGCGAGTCATGCAACTCTCTGGAAAACTCCAGCAGCGAGTATGAAATTGGAAGGGACATAAAAGTGAATTTTCAGATACCGCTCGAAACTGTGAAATTGCTCTTTCATGTTGCGACGTGCACAGTGCCAATTCTCGGGACAAGCCCACACACAAGTCACTAAAAAGGGATCCGCCATTCGGGGCCATCTTTCGCTTCACACATTTAGTTTTCCATTATGCGCGCCTGTCATAAACATCCCACTCAACCAAAACACAAGGCCCTGATGACTCACGTGAGCTAATTACACTGTGTTCCACATGCAGACGTGAAGATACTCTCCCCCTCCCCCTCCCTCTCCCTCCCTCTCCCTCTCTCTCTCTCTCTCTCGCTCTCTCTCTCTCTGACTTCCTTTCTTAGTCTTCTAAAAAAATATATATTCCGCACATGTGTAAAACCGTTATTGACTGTGAGTCCAAAATGTTAAATGCATCTCTTTCAGTAGTGCACCCGTTCCTAATCTAATCCCCATATCATGAAGTCCAATAGGTTATTTCTTGCTCTCCCTTCCCCCAGTCTCAATGTAAATTCAGACAGAATATATCTTTCTCTATCTCTCTCCATCCCTCCCTCTGTCTCTCTCTCTTTCTCTCTCTCCCATCACTGCTAACCCATGGTCAACTCTTATCTGGTCTCACTGGGGACCTGCTCATCCCTCTATAAGCAGGGACCTGTTGACAGACGAGAGCGAGAGAGAGAGAGACACTCACACAGAGCACACACACAGAAAGAGAGAGAATAAAGAGAGATACACAGAGAGACAGAAATACAGACAAAGACAGCAAGAGAGAGGGAGAGAGAGAGGGAGAGAGAGAGTGAGGTAGAGAGCGAGAGAGAGAGAGAGAGAGAGAGAAAAGAAGAAACAGAGACAGAGAGACAAAGAGAGCAAGAGAGAGATGGGGGAGGAATGGAAGGTCACCCTGAACCAAAGACAAAGCCACAGTAACAATATATCCATAGGGGGAAAAGGAAGGGGGGGGGGGGTCTATATGAAAGCAAGGGGAGGAAAATTAAATATATAAAGCAAAGCACTGGCCCAGATTCCAATTGTTGGGGAGATGTACCCAGCCGTGACATTTCCATTTTTGAGATGAAATGGTGTAAAATCCTCTAGACGTTGGGCTGCGAGAGGTCCACAAGGACTCTCTCTCTCCCTCTCTCTCTCCTTCTCTCTCTCCATCCCTTTCGCCCTCACCTCCCCATCTCTCTATATCTCTCTCTCTCTCCCTCCCTCGCTCCCATGTCTCTCTCCCACCCTCTGTATTCCCTCCCTCAACCTCTACCCCCCCCACCGCCATATCTCTCTCCCTTTCCCCCCTCCCTCTGTCTCCCAACATCTATACCCCCTCCCCCTCCACCCTTCTCTCTCTCCCACCCACTGTATCATAGCCCTCCCCCTCTCCCTCTCTCTGTCCCGCCCTCCGTCTCCCTCCCTCCCTCCCTCGCTCGCTCGCCCGCCCGCCCGCCGCAGAGCACTTTCAAGACAAGCAGACAGTAGCAGCAGCAGCAGCAGCAACAGAGCCACCTGGGAGCCACTCTCTCCTGCAGACTGAGTGGCTCCCAGTCAGAGGCTGACAGCTCCACGTAGAGGCGAGGAGACAGACCCTGAAATGTTCTGCCACCTGTCAGTCAAACTGACAACGTGATGTGAGAAGAATTAAAAGCAGATAAATAAATAAATATATAAATAAAAAAGGATCCCCAGTTGTTGTTGTACGTGTGCAGCTTTCCTGAGTGTGCTAGCGTGGGATGTGTGTCTGTATATACTGTATATATATATATATATATATATATATATATATACAGTATTAGGGCTGTTATAATGTGTTAATTGCGATACATTTATTCTAGAAAAAATAACTCATCAAAAAGATTTACGCTGATTAATCATATTGATAGCCGCGCACCATTCAGATAAATTGCTATGGAGATTTCACAGTCCGAGCGAGCGAGCGAAACCGGAAGAATACAAACATCAACGGTTGAAGAAGACATTGCTGATGCGTCAAAAATACATGTAGTAATGATATAAATGCAGGCATCATCCTAATATGAGTCGGTAACCTTCTTGCACACTCTACCCAGGGACCACTCCTCGTCTATATCAAACATTTACCGAAGGCTTACCGAAGAGAGAACGCATCTGACATTGACAATCTCCATTTGGACAAAACTGTTGTTGCATGTCAGTGTCAAAAAACTATATCTCAAGAGGCTGACTGATGCTGTACACTAGTTTAGGAGACAGAAGGACCTGATTTAGTATATATTGGAAAATACTTCATAATGCCATGGAGGAATACGTAGGCAACTTTTATCGCTAGACATGGTGATATTAAATTGAAGATGAGAGTACAGATCACAGTTAAAGAGGAGGAAGACTAACCTCACTATGTTTATAAATAGCAGTAACAACATCCAAGGCATCAGAGGAGACTATGATGAAGCAATACATGTAGCATTAGTGTTAGCGTTGATTAGCCAACTTTTGGTCGAACACAGTAGCCTTGTGGAATAAATATATAGGCTGCATTGGCTCTTTTGGTGAGCCAGCTCATTAAACTCGGCTCAGCACTTTTGGCTGCCAAACGGCTCTTCATTTGGTACCACTTCTGCTTTTATAATTCGGCCAAATTAAACAATATTACCTATGACTTTTATGAGTATCACTTCAAATAGCCTAACCGTTTAATTTCCAGAATAGCCTACCATTATTTTCCGTATAGTTTTGATTTTGACATGCACGATCATGGTTGTAAAGCCAATGGTCTTTCAGTTACTGAATCAGCTTTATCAAACAATCTTTGCATTATTGTTCACATATTTAATTTAAGGAGAAATAATGAAATAACCTGTAATTGGCTTGTGTCAGGCTATAGGCTATATATTGAAAGTAGAGGTTTTAAGCTTTCTACTGATATCATGGCTTTGCATGCATATCCTACTGTTGTCAGAATAGGCCTATACCAAAAACGAGAGCAGGTAAATGTACTGCGCACATACAGGTAAACCTTATTGGAGTGATTGGAAGCTAGGTGTGCAATTCAGATGCTGTTGTGACAGAATATGAACAGAGGTTCCATGAATATTGCATGTTTAAAGGGACACCCGGATTCCCCGCTGGCGTACGCCGCTCCGCCCACTGAGTACTGATTGGCTGGTGCTTATCGCTACACCTCCCCTCACACAGTTATCCTGGGCTCACACAATGATCTACCCCTCCTCCTACAACCATGTAGGCGGAGCCGTGCGTCATTGCATAAACAGTGAGCCATCACATCATGGGGTGTGCGGCGTTAAAATGGAAAGCAAGCAGATGCAGTTCGCAGGCATTTGCATATGCAAAGATATTAATAGATATCAGGGGGACTAATTAAATCAGCGACATCCATAATTTACCTTTCAATGCGACAGCAGACACGTCAAACCTGGGTAAATTAAAGCTTACAACTGAGCTATCTGTGACAGATATCAAAACAAATGTATTTAATAAGAGTCAAGCTTGCATCAGACCCATCAGATAGATGATAGAAAAAGTACACAGAGGGACATAATGATTATATACAGTATATATATACATACAGTATATATATATATATATATATATATATAGAGAGAGAGAGACAGATACAAACTTGAGCACCGTGGCATGATGTACTGGAAGCAGGTCAGTGTACAAACAGCGCTAACTCTACGACAATGATTCAA
The DNA here is from genome assembly GCA_027564635.1 of Typhlichthys eigenmanni. Taxonomy (NCBI): domain Eukaryota; kingdom Metazoa; phylum Chordata; class Actinopteri; order Percopsiformes; family Amblyopsidae; genus Typhlichthys; species Typhlichthys eigenmanni. Next base: position 6,534,619 of record JAODUK010000018.1, read on the forward strand.
GACGATAAAGCACTATATCGACCCCCCCCTTCCCCCCCAAATCCAGCAGGACGAAGGCAGTGATTAGAACACAACAAGAACTCTATGACCTCTAGCGGTGTGGCATAAAGTCAATAAGAGCCACTAAAGGTCGAGCTATCCTTGCATGTGCCTGGGTGTGTGTATGTGCGTGTGTGCGTGCACTCATGTGAGGGGGAAGGGCTGGGGCAGGGGGAAAGGGGGGTCGTTTTGCTGAAAATAAAGTGAAAAATGTTTTTTTTCTTTTATTTTCCCCCACAGAGAACAAAATGCCTCCATGACATTCCTTCTTGTTATTAGGTCAGCAACTCCACAGGGAGGATCACAGATGTAGAACTAATTTTGCCACCGCCGCCACCACCCTCAGAATGCTGACCAGTTTTGTTATAACACTTTTTTTGAGGTTGTATCACAGGCATCGGTGATTTCCCATGAAAATACAAACAGGATAGGTAAGTGGTTTGTGGTGGTCACTCCCAGCCTAAAAGTGATAGGTTTGAACCCGGACCTACCCGTATGACACCCTATAAGATGTCTAACCCCTGTTCTTTAGATTTTAGTACTAACAGTAAGTCACTTTGCATAAAAGCCTCTGCTAAAGAGCCTCCAATATGTAATTGCAAAAGGGAAATATAAAATGGCTTCCCCAAAAAAGAAATGTCTTCTTGATATTACATTTAAAACATTCTGATTCATTTAGCTCCTTATATTACAACATTTTAGCAACAGAATGTAGTAAATAGAACGGTAAACCCTGAGGAAAACCATATTTACCATATAGTCCTCCTCATGGCAATTACTATGTAAAAATGTTGGTACTGAAATCTTTCCACTGAACTAATTTCCCTCTCAATACACAGAATATTGGGAAGAAGAAAAACTAAATCCAATTTATGTCAAACAAATTGTAAATAGAAATTGTAGACATGTCACACCTGATCATCGTTGTTATTCATATCTCAGGTGACATATAAAATCATTTAACTTTCAGAGAAACATGTATTTATTTCACATGCAGTACAGTGAGCATAGCAAGAATCTCTCCGCACCAAGAATCTGGACCAACACCAACTGTCTCCACACAAGCATGAGTGACTGTCAAAGGGTAATTCATAGAGTGCACCTGAAATCTTGTTTGCTTGGATGAATTAAGTACAACTGAGGGGGTTGTTTGTGTCCTGAGTGCAGGGACATCAGGCTATTACTGGCCCCAGAGGGTCTAAGACTTATGACTGGTAGTGTGGCTCTATACTTATGGGCTGCAGTCACAGACCCTTTTTAAACCTGCATTGTTTACTCCAGAAGTTGTGAAAGTACTGTACAGAGGTCAGACAAATGCTGTCACTCACAGCACCTTTATCCATGAAGTCATATGTATTATCTATATGGAGGATTAAATTATTAATCAAGGCAAATTGTATGTTTGTCCAACATGGACAAATTAATTAACAAAGGGAGGACAACATGATATATACAAATATTCTTTGTTGTAATTTATTAATTACAGTGATACTAAACTTTGGGTAAACCTTGGGTGGAAACCTTCCATTCGGTATATCGTTATAATTTTACATTTTACACATTTTAGTCGCATTTATAAGAGGTTTTGATAATCATATTGTATAACCAATCTACGTATAGAGAAAGTCAAGAGCTTTTCTTTTATTCTTTTTATTTTTTTTTCAATAACTTATCAATGTTTTCTTTTTCTCTTTCCCTGTTCTCTGTTATGACCAGGAATTACTAGCCTGGTATAACCAGACCCAGAATTAACCTTGTCTAGACATGCTCATTGGGGAATGTTTACAGTCATTGCATCCTAATGGGTGTAGACGTCTGGTTCATTTTGAAAGTACAGCATTGGAGCAGCCAACCAGCGTTGCTACAACTGTTCATAATGCTTCATTTAGCGCTACCACTGCCGCCATCGCATTTGTACCCAAATGCTTGACTTCAAAACCATCGCAACCCCCCACCCCCCATCAATAGCCAACAGCCTTCCATCAGCCAGTATACATGTAGAGATATTATGATCTAGTAGTATATATATTTTTTCATTTAAGACCAGAGCCCAAGCTGCTGGCTAACACCCCTGAAACACGCACACAAATGTTTCCATCTTCAGAGGAGTAAAACATATTAAGTGTGTTTTTCAAAGTATATGTTTAGACTTCAAGGAAAATCACATGTTGCGTTTAAGCAATTTGCAACAGCAAATGCAAACTGGCAACTAAATGTGTAGTTCTGTGGCAATTTAATCTGAATATTGGAGGGCTACTATTCCCCCGACGAGAACTGGCTTCACCACAGCTGGCATACTGTACTTGGAGTATTCATTTTAACACTTACATGTGTAAAGTAAGAGCTTCTTTCTTGCAGGAAAATAAAAATACAATAACCTTGAGCTACAATCAATGACTCCAAATATATAATGAATGTTCATTAGGACGTAAACTGGTATACAAGCAAGCCGAGACTGCATAAAGATGGTCCTGGATTAAAGTGAATATCTTAATAATGTTGTGTACTATGTACCAGGGATGGCACAATCATGTTTTTTTAGTCCTGATATCAATACCGGCACTTTGGGTTATCGGCCGATACCGAGTACCAATCAGATTTCAGTCTTAAAATAAGTTAATGATAGCCAATCTCTATTTTAGGACTTAGATGCATTTTAGAAACCTGCTGCTGATAGTGTGGCCTGGGTAGGTTAGACATGGCTGATGCTTGACAGTAGGCCTACGCTAGTAAATTGATTTAATTGGATTAGCCCCATGGATCGATTAGAACTGTACAATTGCCACCGATACCGATACAGCTATTCAGTATCGGATCTCAGTATCGTATCGGTGCCATCCCTACTGTGTACTGTATATAAAAACATTTAAAAACATGTATGTAAGAAGAGGTGCGCTGGGTTTTTACTCCTCTCTATCTGAGTGGTTACTGTCTTTATGACTTTATGACGCTCTCTCTACATATATTATCGTCAGCTGGTTGCGACGGGGATGGCAGGAGCCTGCATTATGTGCCCAGCCTGTATTTAAAGCCCTAAACTTGTTTAACACTAGGACAACCATTGGGTAAATTTGACCTGTAGAAGTTTATCAATTGTACATAACTCAGAATTAATAATATATTGAAGACCCCCAGTCTTTGAATTTTCCTAAAATTGTGTTGTGTTGCACTCCATATTGTTAAATATATAGTCAATATGAATCCAGATTAAAAACACAGGCATTTATAGTGACTATATATAGTGCCTAATGACCTGAAGACTAAAGTGCTAAAATGCAGAATATGATATTGTTTTTTTTTTTGTAGTAAGAGAGAAGAATAGATTGTTTTAATAAAAAAAAAAAAAAAAAGCATTTTCCTTCCATAACCACTGTATGACCGTTTCAGGTATTTCCAAAAGTTGCTTTGAATAAAATACTTTACTAAATGCTGTACATGTAAATGTAAACTTCTATGCAAGTCTCAATATACTGTATTTCAATTATGTTCTCAGATTTTTTTCTGAAAATATAGAATGTGAAACAAAAATGAAAGAAATTAGATAATACATTTATTTTGATAAGATAAAAAAATTAAGTATGGGTTTACTGTATATATTTTTTATTATTATTTTTTTTTTACCAATATTGTTTTGATGTGATAAATGTAATAATACTAATTAAAACTTGACAGGGCATGCCATTATTGTCATGGAAACATTATCATGCGTTGTCATGGGAACATATTACTTTAGATGGCCATACACAATAGTAACTGACAGAGCAATGTCTGAGTGATTTCTTGTATTGCATATGGATTGCATTTCCTCCAAGTGTTCATTAAAGAGAAAACAGTTGAACTTAGTTCCCCTGTTCGACTATTAGCACTGTAATGTCGTGGTACAATAGCTTGACAAAGAAGCAGTTTAACAAGTTGCGTGCCTATGAGACTGCTTTAGAACAAGTGCACAGTGCACAAGGGAATCTCTGATGCAAGACAGTTTGGTCACAACGCCACTGCAACTGTAACTGCTGGTCTATCTGCAGCAGTAGTTTCCCTCAATTCGTCGCCTAGCCTTGTCACATCAAGCCAACTGTCACAGTATCTATCCACAGTCTATCCATGTAGTGTGCACCGTCGTGTGCAATGAGGAATGAATGGGTGAAATCCTTAAAATGGTCGGTGAATCAAAACATTGTCTTCCAATGTTGGCATACAATTATGATTTACTATTTATTATTACAGTACAGGCATACTGAAATACAGGTAGAGTATTTTAAAAAAGGGGGAAAAAAAGAACAGCTGAAGCTGCTTATACTTAATTATGTGTTTTAGTGTCACTTTAGACTCCCAATTTAGACTGAGCCTACCAGAACATTACATATGCACTATGCTGAAAATATACCATTCACTTACAGTCAAGCAATGCCTCTACATTCAGCCCTGAATTGAGATTTGACAGATAACAATTGTATCTGTGTAGTGATAATAGGCCTTTATGAGACAATTATAACAAAACAATTTCAGGAAAATCTTAATTTGGCTTGAAACAACATGTTACAATTGTTAATTTGTATTATTCGGATAACAAATAATGTATACACTTGCAAGGCAGCATAATTAGATTTAATGAATTGTGCTTAAAACAATAGCAGACATCATATACAGTACGACTAACATCAATGGAATCACTTCAACCAAAGTGTAAAAGGAGAAGAAAAAAAAGAGAGAAAATATAGCAATCTTCGAATAGACAAACACAGCAAGGGCCAACAAGTTAAGAAAGCAGAGAAGATGTCATTAGACATAAAATGTACAACTCTTTTATCAAGGGAGAGACAGCCAGAAACCTCAGGACTCAATTCCTCTAGGCAATCTCATCGCTTAAAAAAACCCAACATATATATCTATATAAAACAACCTGCCTGACTCTTGCCTCATGCAGCCAATCTGCGGAACGCAGCCTGCTCTCGGCTCGCCATGCAATTACACAAAACCTGTTGAGTGTTGTCCCGGGAACGCGGCCGGCAAGTCGCTAGAGAATTAATGAAATGCCATGACGGAGGCAGAGAAATTGCCTGTGCAACCTGTCCTCCAGTTGTCCTTGCGGTACTTCCGCTGAGAAGTCACAAGTGGCCGACGAGAAAACGTACGCCATTCGCCTTTGGCCACCCCAATGTCCACTTCTACAAGACCAGGGAAATGGGCGCAATCAATGGCTTGCCCGGTCTCATCGCCAAGGAAACTGAAAGTCAGTGATTGTAAGTTAACTCACTTTTTGTCAAGTTCTGTGAATATCTCCTCGCGGATACCTGCCTGTATGTGTGTGTGTGTAAAATGTGTGAAATAAAATCTGGTGTTTCTACACAGCCCTGGCTCTGTAAATGGGAACAAAAACAAAATGGTCCAGATCGCACCACACAACACAATCCCATCCTTGGCAATACATGTCCAATTTGGGCTTCTAAAGGAGCACCCTCCCTACGGCATTGAAGGGAGAGATGTTTTTGTCTTGATACAATTCAATATACACAAACTCTACCTATATTTAAAAGGTTACATGTAGGAAACAGTGTAATTGCGTAAATTGCTGTCAACATTTTAGTCGTTTCACTGTTATGCCCTAAAAAGGCTGCAATGCAAACCTATCCTGCATGACGTTTACTGTGTCTCCAGAGGTTTCACTGCAGATATGTTATAGATACTTCACTGGGCAGACTCTGGAAGCCGTTACTATCACCACTCAATCAATCATCCATGCGATGGTCATGTGGACGGTCTCGCCTCTTACCTGACCTGGCTTCCGGTGCCATCGGGGTCCCTGGCTGTGACAGACCCTATGACGGTGTTGACGGGGGCGTTCTCGTTCACCTCCAGCATGTACAGGGGCTTGGAGAAAATGGGAGGCTCGTCGGAGTCCTGCACCACTATCTTCAGCGTGGCTGTGTCCGTGAAGGGCCCGCCGCTGCTCGGCTCAAAGCGGACGTTGGTGGCTTCGATCCTCAGCGTAAAGGCGCTCTGGGTCTCGTAGTCTAATGGCTGTGAGGGGTACACAGAAGCCATCGTAAATAGGAACACTGAAAATAACTGTAAGTGTAAGGACAAATAATTACCCATAAATGAACATTACAAATCTGGGCACTCAAAGTATGTTTGTACTATTTACCTTTAATGAAACGGGCAAGAGACAATTTAAAATTTCTAGTGCGTATAGGCTTTCGCTAGAAAACCAAGTTACATTAAACAGTTTTGAGGGATACCAGCCGCGCTCCTGTTCGATATTTTTCTTGTAAGTAGGAACACTGTCAGTGTGGGTGTGGTAATTGTTCAACAACTTAGAACTAGTCCTGATTGGCTCTCAGAGATAACAATGCATATTCACTTACAGATAAGATGTAAAGTAGGATTCCTTAAGAAAAAAAAGATGCTCCTCCCACTCATGTCCAATCAAACCAGGGCATGTTAAAATAATTATGTTAATCTCAAATAGAAAATAAAGGTTGCTAAAATCCACGTTCCACCGCCGCAAGCAGTATGTTTTTGTTTTCCCGAGATAACACAAGTTGCTTTGCGGTGTCGAGCACAATAAAATGTCTCTCCCGTGATCGTTCAGGTTTATGTACTAATTACGTCTCTCTTTTGAAAATCACAGAATATGCTGGATGGTCCCATCGACACTAACATGCATTGTATTAGTGTTGTTTTGCTCCGCCGTTTGATGGATCACATTAGGGTAATATAGAGAATTTTATTAAATGTCAGCCAAATTTATTGCTGCTGCTATGTATCCACAGTCTATAGTATACAACACATATCGCTGATCCTCTTTCATAACAGTTTATAGCATCTCTGCCATGAACCAAAATGTAAATCCTATGGACGGGATATGAATGATTACTTACTAATAACCACACTTTTTTCTCAAAGATATGTGTTTTTGTAACTACTGTGTTACAGTAATGCTGCAAATATTATTTACCAGCTTCACAATTTTGATAATCAGTCATAAGAAATGTGTGTGTGTGTGTGTGTGTGTGTGTGTGTGTGTGTGTGCACTCACACACACACACACAAATAATTTACATCATATCACCATGAAAGACACATTTTTCCCCATGCTAATTTCCCTCAATGACAGCAAATTATTAGAGCTTTCATATTGTTATCGCAATTAGCCCGTAAAAGCAGCACGAACAGATGCTAATTCAAGACTCAGAGGGTTACATTAACGCAGGATATTTTATTGTCATGTATCTTACAACATACGGCTACAGCATTGCATAATATATTGCTACATTGCATACGGCTGCAGTGCATTTGTACAGACATACGTCTCTGTTATTTACAGAATGTAAAAATCCTACTCCCCTGGCATCGCTAAGGACAACCTAGCCAGTCACAATTTCATTCTGGATCACCTCTGCCAGCTCCCGTACTACTAGAATAATGGGATCAAGTCACTTCCACACTCCATAACCAGGATTTATAGGGAAATCAAAACTGGGCCTTGCCGCTTGAGGGGCTGAGACGCGGACTATGAGGAGATGAACGAGGGAGAGATTTATTCAGATGGAGGTCCGTTAGGTCAGGTCGAACTGGCACACGGGGACCCAGCCGGAATAGGGGAAGTGTGCCGGGAGTGGTCCCAGCTGTGAGGCAGCAGCCGAAGGGTGGTGATGGTGGGGGGGAGAGATGGGGGTGGGGCAAAGGCGCGCTGAAGACTTCCACACTCCTGACATCGTGGGGCACCAGATTATAGATGCCTGCAGTCCCACCCGGACCCCCCCCCCCCCCCTTCCACACTCCCCATTTGTGGAAGACATTCTTCGTTAACCACCATTTCTTCGTCTTAATATTCTTCTTCTTCACCTCCTCCTCCTCCTCCTCCTCCTCCCTCGCTCCCTCTCTCCCTCCTGGGTCCAGCTCTCATATTGCCATCTGGGCCCAGAGAGAAGAGCCCAGAGAGAGAGAGAGAGAGAGAGAGAGAGAGAGAGAGAGAGAGAGAGAGAGAGAGAGAGCAATAACACCTGCCTGGAGCTGGTGCAGTCTTCTAAAGAATCCACTTAAACGGCGCGCATAGTGGCGGCTGAGGGTTTGCGCTGCCGTGCCCCTGGATACAGCCAACATTATTACATGAAAATACTGCAATGAGGGGATGTCAAGGGGTGGGATACTGTATTTTTGGTTTTGATCTATTTCTATTTGAACATTTTTATTATTTTAACATACTGAACCAGAATACCGACAGTTGATGTCAAAGCAGCTGGTTACCAATTTGGATGTGCAAATTAAATCATCTGAAAGCTTCTTGAATCTGTTTTAGAGAACCAAACCTGCTAAATTACCCTTGTTGAATTTGGTGTAATAGGTAGGTTTCACTGTTATTACAAAATCAAAAAACCCTTAACAGGCTGACCGTTGTTACATAATGCTATTCATAAACTTTTACCATAGAATTAGAATAGCAGGCATAGTTTGACTGAGTCAAATACCTAAATTGAATGGATCCATTCAGCACTTGACTCCACAACCCACAGAGTCATTGTGATGTCATCATTATGCACAGTGGAACTGTCGTGCAGCTAATAATTGTGAGTCACATTTTCATGTGTGGCAAAGTAAAATGGTGGATGCGTAAAGAACGTTTACATCACGGTGATGCAGACAGGTTTCTCTGCTCCAACGTGCAGGATTATTGCATGAACATTACACGCTGAGTATGGATTGCATAGTGCAGGACGTAAGTTCTGTTTTTTTTTTTGGACAACGACATAGAAACATATTTGATTTAGTTTCAACAAAATGTGTAACAGTATGTGTCAGCAGGGGCTTTAAATAGCCATGTTACATGGGCTGCCACAGAATCTGTCAATAGCTTGGAAGTACACTCCCTTCTGTGTGAGATTTTTGTGTTACTCCTACAGTATGTTAACATGCCTTGTCAACATTTCCCACCTTTCAGTCCTACTGTGCAATTGTTCATTTTCCCAGAATCCTCAGCTTCCAATCAGTATGAATACAAGGGGGGGGGGGGGGGGGCATTTAAATAAAAAAATGTAAA
>JAODUK010000018.1:6543707-6559848 GCA_027564635.1 Typhlichthys eigenmanni
CCCCCCCCCCCCCCCCCCCCCCCCCCCCCCCCCCCCCCCCCCCCCCCCCCCATTTACATACATCAAGGTTCAGAGAGGTCTGGTGGGGTGAAAGCTCAGCATGCCTCTAACATCTCTCAACGGGCCTTGAGGCTGGTAGATAAAAAGCTTAAACCCCAAACAACTGAGAATCCATCTTCTAATTTGTGCATCTCCAGTCACATTTAGATCAATATGTTTTAACCTTGCCGCCAAGCATCTCTTTTTCAATCCTCTCTGCGCTAGATGGTATTACCCATATATACAGCTGTCGATGAGGAAAAGGGACTAATTTTACCGTAGTAACTGACTGAGGATATTGCGTATCTTGTTGTAAAGTTATCAATTGAGACACTACTGTCTAGATGGCTGTGAAAAACATGTAGGCTGCTTTTTGTCACGCATTATCAGCTATCTCGGTTTGAGGTGGGCACCCGATAGGGTAGCAAAATGAATATGAGCGAGAATGGCAACTGACAAGCTCTTCCCAGGACATGGAAAAATGCAGCCACCCGCACACACACACACATGCTAGTGCATACGTACACACACACACACACACACACATGCACACACACACAGACATGACATTCACTGTCATGTGTTGGATATTTTATGAGTCTGTGTCAAGTTCGTTCCCTGACACTTGTGTTTCCTATAGTGGTGGTGAATTTAAGCCCTGGCAGACTTTTACACACACTGCCTCCCACACAGTTCATTGTTCCCTGTTTGAGAAAGTCACACTAGATGTCCTTGGGGTAATGTCATTTTGCATCAGAACACAATGGTGCTCCACTTGAGTGATGTAGCTTTCTCTCCTGACAGTGAACCAACCAAGACTCAAGACCTAATACCCATCCATCAATCATGTGTATGCTCCAATATATATATACACACACACACACAGTATATACATACTCAAGTTGCAGAAAATGTAGACTAACTATGCTGAATACATGCATATACAAGCAGGGCGAGCATTGCTGCTTTTGATACCCTACTGTGAAATTTCAAATTGATTTAGCAAAGATGTCCTTGAGATAGTGCTCTGCCTATACGTGCAGGTCACATCCCTATTAAAATGGAAGTTTTCTTTTTTCCAAATGTTAATTTCACCTTCACCTTCAGACATTAAGAAAATGTGTGAGAGCACGTTTCATTGTTTACATGCAGCTTAAATGTTTTTAGCTATCATTAGAAAATATTGGTGTCATATTTATGCAACACTTGCAGAACATACTTAATTATCAGTCACTGAAGTACCATTACTTTCAAACATATTCATATACATTATTTCACATACTGTTGCACTATAATGTTAGGAAAGAAGTATTATAAGTGGAATGACACTAGTTATTAGCACAATTGGCCTTGGTCAAACATTGTCATTAGTGTATTTATCCCATAATTTCTAGCACTACACCTTTAAGCACGGCTATTAACCAGTTAAAGGCAGGGTCAGTCATTTTCGAGAATTAAATAGATTTCAGCTCAAATCAAGATAATATTCCTCCGCGCCCTTCGTGGCCCCACACGCACTGTGAAGCAAAGCATACTGTAGTGCTACTGCTTTGTTGATATGAGTGGTGTTCACAACGCTGGCGGTGACAATTATTGGTCCATATAACCATTGTTTTCCTGTGGTACGGCTATGAACTTGCATGCGCTTTTTTTGCGTGCGTTTTTTCACCACCTTTTCAGCGCAAGGCGCGGAGTCGCCCTGTTCGTCAATGTGACAGTTGGCCCAGGCAGCCGTTCTCTATAGCGCAGGCAGCGCATCTCTGTGTGATCGGCGATTTATCTTTTGAAGCGGCCGCGCCTTTAGCGACGCGTCTATGTGTGATCGGGGCCTTATGCAATGCTGCAGAGACAACATGAATAATGGGAAAATACAGGCAATATACAGTAACAAACGTATTTTGATATTTCTACTGTGTTACTTTGTAAATAGAGTTCCAAACAGAGCTAGTAACATTTTAGCCGGGCTAGTGGAAAATTTGGTTTGCTAGCCCTGCTAGCCACTTTTTGTTGACTATGGGCAAAGGTGGAACAAGCCAAGAATTTAAGATATTTCATGACAACTATGTGCATGAAGGTAACGTTGCTATAGCAACTATGTTACATTATGATTGTCAGTCCATTGTAGAGTATAATATTGTTGTTTATGCCTATTGAGTGTCAGTTACAATAACATTAATGTAGTGCATAATCCAAATTCTAACCCTGTTATGAAGATTTCCTGTGCAATAACAGCAGTGTGAAAAGGGTGTATAGCCTACTAGTCTCACCCTCTTCCATTCATTAGGACTGCGTCACATAAGAATCTCTGTGCTTAACGTCTATTATATATATATATACCCTCATAAGCTCGACGTCTTTCCGGAGGTGAGGATGTTGTCATACATTGTACAGTAGCCTATGGGTAGAGGGCGGTCTGGGGTCGTCTGGGGCCCACATACATTTTTTTCCAGGGAGCCCAGAATCCCATAGCTACTGCCCTGGGTTTTCGCCAATTTATGTTCCTACTTACAGAGTCAGGGATGCGTAGAAGTATTATATCATGGCATATAACAGGAACAGGGAATGGTAAACTAGTGAAATGCAAGGAGATTTGCGAGGAGAATTTGACTAAAATGTTTCAAATGTGAATTTGAAATGTGTATCAGCTTACAATTAGCCTGCAATAGCTGACTAATCTGTACCTTTAACTGCTCCCACGAGTAGCGCAGGACTGGAATTGTATCAGGCAGCTCTCAAACATGAAAGTCTAAGTAAGCAGCCATGGTGTGAGGTAAGTAGCACTTCATCAATATTTGCTGATGTTTAAGCCAGTATCAACAAAAAGCCGACCCAGCGTTAGCTGAAAAGGCCAGCTGAAATACTCAATCAATGGCTTTGCAGCTAAGCTTCGACAGTGTTCAGTGTGAGCGGCAGAGGGAGAGGGAGAGGGAGAGGGAGAGAGAGAGAGAGAGAGAGAGAATGAGAGAGAGAGAGAGAGAGAAAGTGAAGAGCACTGGGAGAGATACATCAAGTACGCTATAGGTCTTACCCTTTTCAGTCGAAGAATCCCTTCTTGAGTCTGGGAGTCCGTGGAAATCTCAAACATGCCTCTGTCGTCGCCGTCGATGATTTTGTAGGTTGACTTGGCGTTCTCGCCAATGTCTCTGTCGTTTGCTTTCACCTTGCCTCCTGCTCTGCCAGTGCCAAGGTCTTCAGGGATCACAAACTCGTACACACCTGAGGAAACACAAACACATCTTTGGCATCGAGAAGCATCAATGGACCCTTTTCACAGATGTGTTGTAGCTGGATAAACACAGCTGCAGAAAATTAATAACAGGTCTGTTTGATGTAGGTGTGTTGATTAGCAAGAGCTGACAATTAGTCAATAGTATTATCAATGCCTGCTAATCAGCACACCTAAATCAAACAGACCCATTATTAATTGTATTAGCTGCAGCGGTGTTTACGCTGCTATGACATGTCAGTGAAAAGCGTTTGCCAATTGCCATGCATTGTCTAACATCCATGAGTACTGGGTAACAACACCATTGCGAGAACTATAGGCCTAGTTTTTGAGAACCCACAACTGACAATTATTGTAAAATACTGTATCACATTTCTTGGGAAAAAAATAAATACGACTCTGTAATTACTCTGCGAAGGAAGATTAAAGCTAGCAATGTATGCTTCAATCAAAATTGGCTTGCTGAAAATGTTACACAGCTGTCAAATCTGGTGCTGTAAGCAAATGTTTGCATAGTCATTTTGATGTTCAGATAATGAGAGGAGACGTTATAACAGAAATCCTAAACGAAAGAGCACCAAATGGAATTGATTACATTGTCAAACATTATTTTCTGTTTTCATTTACTCCTTGTGGAACCCAATTCTTACATGATTTATTACAGTTACATTGGTACTGAAGATTTCAACAAACATTGTGATGTACTAGAATGTTCCATGTGATTTCCATTCCATTTTGACATACTACTGGAGCCTTTGAAGTGGATTTTATATGCCTTTCTGCCACTAGATGGCACACTAAGAATCCTAGTGTCTCAGACTACAACAAATGCTCACTTGGCCACATACACAAACATGCATGACCGTCTTGGCTATGAAACAAAGAGAAAGTCTGATGTAATTCTCTATGCCATTACTCCACAATATGTTTACATAGAAAATAGTTATAATCATGCTAAACACCTCTGGAAAAGATTAAGAGACCACTGCACATAAAAAAAAATATATATAGAACACTATAAATATACTGTAATGGAAATGTAAAACATTAAAGACAAATCATGAATAAAACTATAAAATAAATATATATATATATATATATATATATATATATATATGTGAAGATTTCAGATGCAAAATTCTCTAAGTCCATATGACATCTTTTGTTTTTAAATTTGCAATATTTAATGAATTACTTAAATTCTTTTGAAAATATTACTTTTTATTCAGTGACAACCTTTTATTTTTAATAATGCTGTTTTTAATTGCCAATTTCTACTTTTTTTCAGATGGACTTGCATCTGAAGGATTTTGCATCAGAACACTTAATATATTACATGTAAATAATAGATACAAATGTAGGTACATTTCTGCATTGGCCTCTTAATCATTTACAAAGCTGTATTAGCGTTTAAAATATTGTATTGAGCACCTTTAAGGATAAGTTGGGGGTCTTACTTTTGGAGAATTTGGGCGGGTTATCATTGATGTCCGTTAGCGTGACGGTGACTGTGGTGGTCCCCGACAAGCCTCCCATGTGACCGCCCATGTCTTTGGCCTGGATGACCACGAGGTACTCCTCTCTCATCTCACGGTCCATCCCATGCAGCGCGATCTTAATGGTCGCTGAGGGGGGAAGACAGTAGATGAGGTGTGAGTATTAGCAAGGTGTACACAACAACCTACACAACAACCTTCTTAACAACCGTTTTCTCTCCCACCTCTGTCACCACATTGCAGCAGCCTTTGTGGAGGACATTGTTTCAGATTGTGACCCAACAACACAGGTCCTCTGTAATAATATGCTGCACTGATGGGGCCCAGGCAAACACAAGCAACACTATTTTCAGACTGTAAGATCCGTGTGGCTATATCAGGATGGCTGGGTGGTCACGACTGCGCTCAATTCTGGTGTTGCAAATCAACCGTGTTGGTTTCCCAATGTGTTGTTCCGTCGCCTACAGACATTTGTATTCTGATTGAGTGTGAATTATGCTGTCTGTCTTGTATAATCTTGAATATTGTATGCAGAATGGACATTATTGACTGTGCCAAGGTGTTGAATATGAAAAGGGCTCAGCGCCGGCATATTTGGATAATCCACTCAGGAAACAGAAGCCCACAGGATCATCAAATGAATATAAAACCTCTCATAAAAGCCAGACTTTGGCATGACACCCTGCCTTGGTCCTGGGCTGCCTCAGACAATGAGGTGTGCTGTTGGCATATGATGAAAAAACATTAAAGGAGATTGGATGTTGTTGATGGTGGTTTTCTCTGCCGAGATTTTATTTTATTTTTATTTTTTTAATAGCTGTGTACTCTTTGCATCAGTTTATTGTTAGGTTATATGCACAAGAGTACTGTATGTAATAGTCTTTAGGAATATGAGTTTTTTAGTATGAATAAGGGAAATAAAATATAGCAATGTATGAACAAACACCAACTTGTGTCCATGTTGGCCAGAATGTAATTATAAACAATTTAACCCCACATACCTTTTTTGATTACCATAAGCGTAGTTCATACATTATGAAGGTCTAGACAAGAATATGGGAAGTGCGTTATTTTGTGCCCATGGGACCACAAGTATGATAGAACACAGTCCTAATAGAAGTACAGAATATTTGCTCCATCAACTGTACATCTGGGAAACATTACATTTTGAAGGTTATTTGATAGGTTTTGTCCCCTGATCTTTGTATTAACCCCATCAAGTTATGAAAGAACATAAGAAGGATGTCCTACCAATTTAAACCTAGGCCTTATTTTCCCATCACTCCCAAGTGCAACAGTCATTTGTGAGCAAAATCTAATATTAAAACTGAGTTTTGATTTCTTGTGATCTCAAGAGATTCTCTAGATTCTAGATTCAAGACTCTAGATTATAATGGAAACAAACTGGACAATCAGACAAACACTAACTCTCTCCTATTCTATTGTCTTGCCAGAACTCTAAAGTTAATTGTTTTATTAGTCACAAATGATTGTCCCAGTTGGGTACAATTAGAATATTACATCGGCTGTAATTTCTTCTTTAAATATGAGCTAAAGCATGTGAAAACATACAAAAAAGTAAAATGTAAGAAAATATGAGACCTCAAATGAGACACAAAATGTGTATGTTTCGCAAATTTATATCTGGCTCCACCCGACTATTACTCTAAGACATTCATTTTGGCTGAAAACCCTGTTTGCATTAACAACTTCACAGCCCCTGCTGGCAGACCAATCAGTAGCTGCGTTTACATGGACACACAACAGACCACAACCCCTATCATTCCCATTGGAATTTGGTTAAAGGTTCAACCAGAAAGAAAATGCTCCACATAAACACCCTAATCGGAAGAGAAACGTCCAACCAGAGAGGAAGTATAACCCGTTCCTTGATCCGATTGAAAGAAGAATGTTACCATGTAAATGGCTAAACCAGATTACTTCCTGGTTTCGTTCTCAGGCGCGCGCCCCGTTTTACGCTTTGTTTGATGCCAGTAAACTATTCTGCACAGCCACTGTGCAATGGATGTCATGTAAGAACGGTACAAAGTCTGGACAAATCAACTGCAACGCACGCAAATAAGTGAATGGGAGTTAGTACGGTGACTTCATCAGAAGCTGAACATTTCTCCACCAGTCACACAAATAGCCTCAATATCCGACGTACCTACAGCTAGAAGCTAGCCAGTTTTACCATTTGCTAGTGGGACAGGTTACATTATGAGCTAAATAATGTGTGCATGTTTAACATAAATTCTGATAAGTTGCGACGGGCATGTAAACACCAGACCCGATTTGGTGACATCCTATGTAAACAGTTAAGCCGAAACCGTTAATCGGAAAGATTCCATTCGGAAAGACAAAAAAAGTGTCCATATAAACCCAGCTAGTGTGGGCAAGTGTGATGACGTTAAAGTCAAATGTGTTTTGAAATGGAGGAGGTCAAAACAGTTCTAGTTTCTAAATGAACGTCCAGTAGGACGGCAGCTAAATATGCTCCGATTGCCACTTTAAATGTGCTGAAGGTTGTATTATTGTTATTATATACACACACACACACACACATTTATATTCTGCGACTACTATAATTCCTTAATAACGTCATACAAACCATGTGCATATGCAGCACAGCGTGTGTGTGTCTTTGTGTGTGTGTGTGGCCACTATAAAGTGAGCACCATAGCTGTTTTACTTCCTTGTCGCACATAACAACATGTTGTTATGTGTTATGTAATGAATATTCAAAATATGAATGACGTAATAAATCACATTTATCAGGATACATGATATTCTGTTTATGTCATGCATTAAATTATTGTTTTGAAGCTCAATGAATCATGGCCTAATTCACTTTCGTTAGTAGATTCTCTCAAATGCCTGGTAAAAACAAAAAAACTACGTATTTATTGATATACGCATGTACAGCAGGTTGAAAATAAGCGTAGACATCAATTAGCATGGACTACCCCGTTAATATATTAGTAATACAGAAATCATCCATAAAATTAATAGTGAACCTGGTAACCATCTCGTACAACAAAAGTAAAATAACCACCAGAACACCAAACATGCACGGTTTCCTCAAAAACACACAAACACAAGCATTCTTCAGTCACCCTGCAGGAAGCAACACTCATCACTGTTGATCTTCACTAATTTTTCAAATTAATTCCTAATCACTGAAAAGGGAGGGAAGACAAACACTCATTTCCATAGATATTTGACGCAACTTTTTCTTTTTTTCCATGACCATTAACCAAGTGATGAATTGGGGCATGATGTTTATTTATTAATCAACGGCTTTTCAGTTCCAACGTAGCGTTGTAAGTGTCAAATGCATTCTAATGCTTGTTTTCCCCTTACCTTTCATTTTTCATTAACATTCATTAAAACATCTGGCACACTTGAACGAGCCATCTGCATGTGCATCATACTAGCACAAAGCGTGAATGTTAATCCTTTAACTGTCCATTCTGTAATTCTGTTAGTTCTGTAAAATTGTTTATATGAGAGCTGAAAATACTTAAATGTATAGAATAAAAAAAACACTCAAACTGGCAGTTATTTCACTGTTTAGTTATATATACAGTATATATATATTGGTCTATTTTTATACTTTGAAACCTTAACAGATGTTCGTTAGATGCGAGTGTAAGCAAAACATGTTTTTGATATCAGAGCAGGACTTACCCGTGTTGGGGTCTATGGAGAAGTAGGGCTGGCCTTCCAATATGCTGTAGACAAGTTTAGCACTGTTTCCGTACACTGGGTCATCTGCATCTGTGGCCGTAACCCGGGTAACTGTTGTCCCTTTAGGGCAGAAAGAAAGGAAGCTTCAATACACAATGATGATGAGAATCAATGGCAACAGTTCCCTTTAAGGAAAAACGCGTGTGATTCTGCAATACAATAGATTAGAGCAGTAACTACTGTGCAAGTGTAGCATGTTGCCCTTTGAGATGCTTAAAAACATGTCGTTTTGTATCAGTTTACATTTCAAAATAGCACACTGAGAACTAGATATTGCTTCTTGCCCACTAGATACTGTATCAAGGCTCTCGTGTGTATTGCCACTATTTAGATATAGGACATTTAATCTAAAATGTATTATGATAAATGATCTTGACCTGATTAGATTAAATATGTTCCTAAAATACATTCCTTGAATTAAAACAATATTTTTAGCTTATTACAATGCGGCTAACAGGAGTGCCGATTATTTCATTTAAATACCAATAACACGTTTAAATGCCTTAGATGATCTTGACCAAATGTCAATGTCATTGACAGGACATGTTGCGACAGAGAGCAACTGAAGCCCTCAAGACAAGTGCCGTTATCTATCATATTCTTTTAGTGTCCCAAGCATTCGGTATAGCAGAGAATTTAACAACGACGTCCATGACTACCATCCTAATGGTTGCCAAATGCTCAAGGCCAATAATGTTGATAACAGAGCCAATTCAATCTACCATAACATTGTCTCAGAAAATCATGCTTTGAACATCAGAATATAGTGAGACCGTTAACACAATTAAACTCATCTTTTTGTAATTTAGTTTTATCTAGCTTAGGTGGGTGGAAGAGAGAGAGAGAGAGAGAGGGGGGGGGGGGAGGGATGACATTGAACAGCAAGCTGGCAGGAAGCTACAGATGGTATGGTAATTGTTTCTGCAAAAGGTGTTCGTATAGCGAGGAGGAAATGTAGCTAGTCGCTCAGTTGACATCAAGACCCAGCTGCGTCACCTAAGATACAGTGTGCAGTGCAGCCACCACTTGCACTCGCAGAAAAGCTAAATCAGACAAGCATGGGCGTGTTTATCGTCTACCCCGTTGGTGGTCAAACATCGAATTAACATTGGACACTAAATGATATGTTTCCATTTACACCCAACACACGCACGCGCACGTGTGCATGCGCAGTGCATACACGCACACACACACACACATACAGTATATACAGTATGTTTGTATTTTACGTACTGTATTTGTAATGTGAATTCCTGGACTGCAGATATAAATTAGCTACAGTGTATTATAGCTACAGTAACTCTAGCGGTTGTGTTGTGTGTGTGTTGTTCACACAACCATACACACAAGTAGCAGAACACTTCAGATCTTTTGCAAAATGAAACACTTCATTAAAAATTACACAAACATTTGTCAAATCTAAATTTTGTCACTGAATGTCACACATGGTTCAACTGATCGGATTCGGTATGAAACAGTTGGACATGGCTGTGCTCCATCTAAAACACCACTTCTCCTTTTCTAATGATAGTCTACTGAATCTAGGTTTGTAAAGTAAAGTACAGTACATGAATATATTGATCAAACACAGCAGAATACCAGTACTGCACACTGATGAAAAAAGACATTTGTTTCCACAATGTAAAATCAGACAATAAATCCATGCATATCTAAAGGTACATTTTGCACAGAAAATTAGAAAAATGTAACATATTACAGTAACGTATATGTAGCACATACTGTAAACAGCAAAAAAGTGTGAGAAATAATTAATTTAATAATTAACCCCTTCAGTCCCTGTGTCGATAGATGGTCAGCATTACATGTTTTTTGTATCAGACAATAACAATTCAATAATTTGATATTTGAGTAGGCTATTGCCTAATCACTGATAGGGCAGTGACTAACAAATCATTATAACTTTGTAGAAGAAAAAGTCAGCCATCGCACACGACCAACTGGGTTGCACAAGACATCTAGCCTATGACACACATAGGCCTACCTTACAAATATCTGAATAATATATCCATGTCTAGGCATTATATTTTGAAGTTGATGGCAACAACACCAATGATTCCAATATCCATGCCTATGTCATTCTCTTTTCAAGGGAATGGCCAAAGTACTAATGCCAATTAGTAAGTGTAACTTGAGTAAATAGCTAACAATTAAATCCATCCAATGTTAAAATGCTTTATTTTAATTTCAGTTGAGTAAATTTTAGAATTTGTCAGAAGAGACAATTGTTAGGCTATTGTTATCCGATTTTTATTCTTCAAAAAATCTTAAAAAACACATATGTAGATCAGGAAAAATCTAAGAAATTCCGGGGCAGCAAGAAAATATTTTGGACCTCAGTATTCCTAAAATGCTGCGTGCCTGCAGCCTTGGTTATTGGTTAGGACCGTAGCATGTGAGTTAATAATAATTGTGTGTGAAGATTTGAGAAATAGTGAACTGTTCCAGGAATTGTGTCTAAGCAATTGAGAAAAACTGTAAACGCAATAAATCCAAACTGAGCACTTTTTAAACATAAAGCATCTTCCTCGTTACACTGTCAGCTACACGTGTCAACTATTGATTAATAGTCGCCACCGGTTTGTGGTCTTGTAACAGCAAAACTAACCAGAAAGCCACTGTTGCACTCTGACCGGAGTAGCAGTTTTGGTGTTGCAACCCAATTATTTCACAGTGCTGGAGCCTCAAGTGGTCCACAGAGACAGAGGTGTGCAAGTAATTCATAGTCTTATGATGACCTGTGCTGTTGTGTTCTGTCGCCTTACCTTGTACATTTCATACCGCTTGTTTCACCTCAAGCCTTTTGCAGTGTTCAGATTACAGAGGATCAATGATATCTCGCTATCTTGCATTTTAGCTCGCTCACTCTGTCTTTCTAGTGCCCGTGGCTGTGACACCGCTAGCTAACAGCTCGGCGTGCATGCATGATATGCATGGACTAAGAACCGTAGGCACTGCCCTGGAGACCGTTGTTCTTGAATTCAGGAGGTATATACAATGTTTACATTCAATCTAATTGCAGGAAACCCAAATGAACTCACGCTCCGTGTCGATACTGCATTGATCAGTGATGCTGAATGAAAGCCTGGTGTTAGAAATTCAGCGTTCTCCATTGCATCCCATATTATTTCTGCCTTTGATTCACTCCTTCTCGATCAATATTCGGAAGAACCAAAAAAAAAAAGGAAGAACGTGTTTGATAAGTAAATAACATTTCTAACAAATGAGTCGACAGAATGTAAGGGAATATAATTATATGAATTATAGGCCACAGATGTGTGCAGTAATCCAAATTGGTGTGCTCATGCATAACCGCCTGAAAGCAAATTATATGCTGTGTGCTATAACTGTTTGCCAATTGTCAAATGAACACAATGAGAGACAGCTAAGGAAATTGCACCTTTTTTTCCTTGAGTTATATGGTCTTATCTCAGTTAAAGTTAAATTACTACCACTACAGAAGGAGAAAGCAGTCATCTACACACACCGAATTATGAAAAGTACCTTCATACTTCTACAAGATGTCTGACTACTGGCTTTTAAAAATACCGTTACACAACAGATTGAAGGGGGGGGAATGGGTTGTGTGTGTGCGTGTGCGTGTGTGTGTGTGTGTGTGTGTGTGTGTGTGGGGGGGGGTCTTCATAAAAACAGTGGAAGCAGCGAAGCATGAAATAGCTCCTTCTTCCTTTCCCTCCCACAGGGGCAAAATGCTCCTCTCCGCCCATGATAAAGAGAAAAAGTGAGGGATTAGGAAAGACTGCTTTTTGGTCCTGTTTCAAATCATTGCAGATTAGCTTGTCCTTCCCCCGATGTCACCCAGAAAAATCAGGGACACTCTAGACTGCGGCACAGATGCAGCTCGGAGGCAGGAAAAACTAAATTGTGAGGGGAATATTGTCTCTGGCTTTTATTCGCTGCCTGTAGCACTGTGACGATTACTATTGAAACACAACACCGCCGATACACTTGAGGAGACAAAGGAACTGGCTTGAGAAAGGTAAGTAACAAGCCTTCATCGGGGTGGGTTTGTCCTGAAAATAAACCAATGGCCTCTGTGACACCACAACAGTGGAAATTTCGATAGCTAAATGGGTTTCTGCACAACCATCTCTAAGCGCTTTGATGCCATTCCCTGTCAAGAAGAACTTTCTCTTGATGGCTCGTGATGCAGTACACCACATACAACAACCCAGCCACCTTACTGCAACAGAGTCCTTATAAATTCGCCCATGGGGTTACACTCATTAAATATGTGTGGAAAATAGCATAACATCTTAAATTTAACATTGTTTTCTCGTGCTAGGGGTAAATCCTCATTAATCAGAACCTAAAGTCTACAGAAGTTAATGCTGTAAAAGTATCAATAATTCAAACACACATCGTGGTCTCCAGATGCAAAGGCAATTAGATCAAATGTACAATACTGGTCTACAAAGACTTTCCCAGAATAAAGACATCGGGGTGAACCCTTCAGTTTCATCACCCTACAGAAATAATAGCCAAGCGCACTCCCCCATTTACTCTGTACACTGGATACGTGATAGAAAATCAATGGGAATCTTCCTCGAAAACAAGAGGGGGGATAAATTGGGGGGTGGGGGGCTTGATGTGATGCACAGTAAGTGCAGCCAGGGCTTATTTTTGAAATGCATGCCTTGTTTCCTTAGATTAAGTAGGCGGGAGATTGAGGTTAGAAGGTCAAAAGGGATCTTTTGGCAGTTTAAAGCAATTATTACAGGCGGTAAGCCAACTTGCAGAAAATACAACACATATTAGAGTATTGAGTATTAGAGTAAAGTACTATATTGAAAGCATCTGATGGTCTATCATTTTAGTGTAAAAACATATAAATGTTGAAAGTATATATTCCAAAAATGTATTTAAATTGACCAAAATAACTGTATATACACATGGTCAAATATATTTTAAATATTTTGCCCAAACTGAATAGCATATGTTTATTAAATTATAAAACTGCTCTAAACAAAGTTGTTGTTGTTCTTTTATAACTAAAAATATACAGTGTACGATGTTTTGACCCACTATTGTATAAAGCACAACATGATACAAATTGAGTTATTGGATAGGTATTTTTCTCTTCCACTGCCTGAACTTGTCAACATTCTTGTTAAAAGTCACAAAGCCACACCATGGAGAGCAACTCCTGGGCCTACTGAAAGTTATAATGTAAAATGCGGCCACACATATTGTAGGTGTGTGAACACGTGTGTTCAAAAGTGTCATAACCGTGGTGCTAATACATTTCATTATAACGTACTTACTGTATGATTTGACTACATTAATCTGTAACCCAATCATGTTTAAAATCAGCCACAGTGCCAGTAGAAACCGACCTACGCTGATGTTGTTATAAAATTCAGCTAACCATTGATTGGCCTGCTTGTTTTTCCATACAGGTGACAGACACTCTTGCATCGTGGCGACTGATACTTGCTGCAAAATGAAATGGAAGCTTGTGAGATTGGGATGGTCTAGCGAGGCTACATTATTTCATGCAGTGCAATGCAATATGATGTGATAATGTCTTTTTTTTTTTTTATTATTATTACATATTTTGACATTTTTTTTCCGGTCCCCCAGTGTTGCACCAGCTAAAGTCATAACTGCAGAACTGCAGTACGGCTTTTGAACGGGCAGCAGACTGATTTGTTATTGCATACTGCAATCGGGGGTAAGCCGCAAACAATCAGAAATGTTTTTATAGCGCATGGAAGAAGAAGTAGAAGAAGAAGAAGAAACATGATTCCAGTATTCATGCGGCTTTAATCTAAAGAATGTATCCCTGCATGCGAGGCTGATGCCAGTCTGTAGCGCCGGAGGTTTCCTAACCTGGCTGGCGGGCGTGGTGGCTATGTAACCGCAGAGCTAGAGGCGTGAAGGGCGCCAGACAGCGGGCATTCATATGTATGCGGGCACCGAGCCATGAAGAAGAATCCGACTGAGCTGTGTCTGGGGGTGGTGGGGGCGGAAAGCCTAGTGGGCTGTGTGAGGCATGAGGCTAACAGTGCCCCGCTGTTCACCCTACCAGGGTAAAACAATACTGTTTATGTCTGACTGGCTTTACACTGTGGGGTTGGAGGGAGGGAGAGAGAGGGTTAGGGAGACAGAGAGGAAGAGGGAGATGGAGAGAGAGGGGTGGAGGAAGGGATGGAGAGAGAGAGAGAGAGAGAGAGAGAGAAAGAGAGAGAGAGAGAGAGAGAGAGAGACAGAGCAAAAGATAGAGGGCTGGGGATATGGAGAAGAATGGGTGCAGGTTAGCTCAGGTCTACGTGGTAGCTTAGCAGCGCCCATGAAAAGCAGCTTTTTAGCGCCACTCACACGGCGGCCATGTTTCCAGTGCTGTGTCATTTCCACCTGCTGTCAGCTTGCTGTCAGTCAGTCTACCTAATCATATTTTTCACCTTTTCCTCCTGCCTTGTCACATCAACACACTTAATTATTCCCCCATTATTTGTATTATTCTAATATTATGATCTTGCGGCGATGACAATGTTCAAATTATTCATGTGTAACCCCCCCCCTTCCCACACACACACACACACACCTCCCCACTTTTTTTCTAGGTCACAAAAATAGAAGCCGATTGCTCCTTTTTTTTTGTTTGGACAGGGAAGGGGTCTGTAAGCCCCGGCCATCCTCACGACACCGCCGCCACGGTGACAGGAGAGTGATTATGTATTGATCATGGCCACGAAGACGCACGGCCTCCTGTCTTGTCAGTGGGCAGAGAGGACAATAGCTTCCGATCAGACGGAAGCGGTGACGGCTCGTCTCTCCGGGGCATCGCTGCAAGCGCTGTTGTCGGACACCGGGCCACCTATTGGACTGAAATTAAACTCCACCAGGGGAGAATAATGTGAAGAATTAGCGGAGGCGATTAGCGCTGCCAGAGCCGAAGTGCGTCCGGGGCCAAACGCCCTGCGTGCATAAGAGGAAACAGTTGTTAACAAGATGGCGATATACAAACGTGGCGAGATAGCGCTTCGATCCCGTCAAGCATCCATCCATCCATCCTTCCCTGTCTATCTGTCCTCTCGGAAGAGGAGACGCTTGGCCTGAGGCCAGCCATGTCTCCTGCGGTACAGTTGGAACCAGTTTCACATTCACAGGACACAGATGGGCATTAATGACTGTGGTGCAGATGGTTATTACAGGAGGGGGGTGGCCCATAAACAAATAATCATGTGCTTAAAGCACTGGGAACAGGTAGACATCTACAGTATGTCATTCCTTCGAATGAGAACAGCGATCTATACTGTATGCTAGACCGCTGGTGTTTTATACATCTATCAGCAAGTATTTTGAATCACGATAAATAATTACGAGAGCCCAATGGCGCGTCATCTCCCCCCCTGCCCATCCTTCTCTATAAGAGAGCTAATACACATGCTCGTGGTTAACCGTGTGTGCCGGCCGGACCTCCGACGGCATGCACTAAAACAGAACATAATGAGTGCGAGAAAACACCCTTGTGGCCAAACGAGGGTTGGAGGGGTATAAATCCTAGTTTGTGCGGAGCCTCTGAGAGATACTGCAGGGCAACAGTGGCGGTCTGACAAAAAGGGGTGTGTGTGTGTGTGTATCTATA
>JAODUK010000018.1:6570315-6584910 GCA_027564635.1 Typhlichthys eigenmanni
CCCCCCCCCCCCCCCCCCTTCCCCCTTCCCCCTCCCCCGCCCCGCTCTGGACCGTGATGTCTGGCCCAGCCGCCTGCCATGTGAAAGGGCCAGGCCTCCCCTGCCACTCGCTCCATCTGCCAGGGCAGCAGAGCAAGAGCCCGTGATCTGAGGAGGGGAGAGGCGTGAAGACCAGCCACCCTCGCTATCAGCTCCCAGCTCAACAGAGATTTTACAGATAAAAGATTAACTATAAAAGAGCATCTTATACTTATGTGGGTTGCTGTGTGACCCTAAAATACTGCTAGGATTTCTCCTAGTTAAACGGCAGTTAATGCCTTTCAGGCTCAGGCTTTCGAAGACAGAGATTTAGTGCACGATAAGCACACAGCGATAATATTTTTAGGTGCATCGAGGAAGGGTATTTTTATCGCACATCTGGCCCGAATGGAGCATGAAATGCTCTCAAAATAGCACAGCTGTCCTTGAATGTGTTATTGATCTGAAAGATGGCAATATGTCGGAAAAGTAATTGAAACACATTAGGGACGTCGGAGCTATATGCGCTGATGAATAAAAAAAATATTCAATGAAACTAATTCACTTTTTTGTATTAATCTACATTATAATTATGTTTCAGGTGCACACTGTTTTGTTAATAATGTAATACTGTATGATGAGCTATTGTAGCTGACCCTTTATAGTGAATAGCACACATACTTACTTTCACAATACAGTAGCATTGCTAGCTTCATGATGCAGGATAATGTATCATCATTCATTAACACCAATGTGTCTGCTTAAGCAGTACGTCACTTGTGATCACATTGAGGTGGCCAGTGTGAGATGATCAGCTCCGATACAGGTATGAAGATGTTTCATTTCCATACGTCATCAAACCTTGATTAGGTTTATTTGCTAATTTATCGCCAAAATCGGCGACGGCAACGCATAACGTATTTTCCCATCTGCCGGTTGTGATGAGAAATCAGAAACAACATTAATACGCTACATACAGTAGACGGTTGGGCCTCTCTTAGCCCTGTTACTCACGACGATAATAACTCAGAAAATGCAAATCAAATCCAGGTAATCTATTAATGTCACTTCGGTTTTATATCCGCGCTCCAATTTAACAGATCCTGACACATTTGGCGGGCCCCTGCGCCTCAGTACATGGATTCATTTTGCCGGGGTTTCAGAGAGCGAGGCCCGTGAGAAGAGGGAGATGGGCCATCTGTCTATGCTCCCGTTTATTAATCGCCCTGATAATGAAGCGCAGGCACCGGCAAATACTCCTGGGGCCTGCCTTGTGCGAGTTCCATGCGGCAAAACAACTTTCAGCAAGTTTGTTTCACAGTGTAGCAATTATTGTCATTCACACCCTCCTTAGCGCGGGGAGGAGGGATAGCGACCTCTTTCTAATTACCTGGATCGGCACATCAAACAGACTCTGTAATTTTAAACTACACCGCAACCTCCTTGTTAGCTGCAGAAGGGTACTGGAGCCTCATAATGCCAGCATATGGTCCAAAGACTGAGACGGGGAATTCAGCTGCTTGTACTGGACTTAAAGTCAAAGACCTCATTAACAAGAAAACAGAACGCGCTAATCCGTCATTTGTACAATCCGTGCAAATGAATCATAATTCTCTGCATGTACGGACTTGAGCACACGAGTAACAAACCGATCCTTAATTGAAGTGAAATTGAAATGTAAGTACCCCATGAGTATACGGACAGACCTGTCACTCTGTACAGGAGAGATGTAGAGAGTAGTGGAGTGAATTAAATATTGATGTGAGGATATTAGAAGAGAGTGATTTGAAATCCTGAATAGGAGACTCATGTTCCTTCACTGTTAATGTGTGGGTGTCAAGTGTGACGGAAGCTAAGATATTGCAAATTTTTCATTCTACAATGCTTCATGATATAATAGGGCATCGTCTTATTTTGTTTTTGTCAAAATTGGCACCATCCATTTTATATAGAGTAAATGGCCCATCTGATAAAAATATGAACAAAATATTACCTACAGTTTAAAATAAATAACAATATATTGTGATAAAATAAAAATATAGCCTACAAAATACTTACCAAATATATATTTATCAATGCCAAAAGGGTGTAAATACAGTTATGCCCTTTAGGCACCAACTGACTTAGTATGTTCAGTATTGAAGTGTTTTCTTTTTTAATGAATAACTCCAAATTGATTAAGAATTCACTTGTGCCCTTTTGGCAGTAGAAAGAGCTCACCAAGAGCTTTCATTTGATATACAGTACTGTATACATCTCCATTTCACCCAAAATGTAACTTCTGCCCTTCTCACCCCTGATATCTAACATACTATAGTTCTTGATATAGATTTGAAACCACTGCACCAGTTTCTCTATATTTGTATATGTGTATTGCTTTAATGTTTTTAAAATTGTATTATGATTTTTTTTTAATTTTCAGTGATCTCTACATTTTTAACAGTGCTGTAAGATAAATACTTACCCTATGTATGTTTGCATGTACATGTATGTGCACGTACAATAAAGATTTTTTGTAAAGACAATGTAAGGATTATCTAAATTGTATGTTGCGTAACATTTGGAAGATGCCACCCACATTTGTGTAGAACTATATCAATTACATAACAGGTCAAAAGTAAACAAATTGGATAATTAATTGAAAAAAGTTTACATTTTAATACAAATGGTGTATAAAATACAGATGAGAAAAATAGATAGTAATCCTCTTACAGCACATATTGCTACTTGCACTACAAAAAAGGGAACAATCTTCTTTTTGTCCCTTTTCTATCCACCCCTAGCACTCTTACACTGTACTCTGAGAGCCAATCCACTAAACAATTAAAAAGGCAAGCGGCTCCTATCTCAGCCATTCAATAAAATGAAAGTCAGAAAAAAGTCAGAGAAAGCCACACATCTTATCCCGCTAGGCCTCTTAAAGGAAGAACAAAGGCTCTTTCTCCTTCATTTCCCATTAACCTCAGAGTTCCCCCACACACAGGAAACATGGAGACCACAGTGGACCATGTCACATATCTCATCCGGCTGCTGGGACTATTTTTTAAGAGGGTGGGTGAAATTCAATAAGGGGGCTCTATCTCGATGTAGTCCTTGACAGATAAAAAGCAGGTGTTGATATTTTTCCCTGCCTGTACTGATACCACCAGGCTGCATACTTGATAAATGTGGATAAAAACACGTAGAATATAATAATTTGGTTTAGAATATTGTTTGATTCTGTTGGGTTAGTGGGGATCACACAATACTGTAAAAGCATATCCAGCCCTTAAAGGTCCCTAAAAACCTTTAAAAGGTTCTAAAGGTTATTTGTATTGTGAAAAATGGAATTTATAATTCAATATCACAACAATCCTGCAAAAATATCTGTAACTTTATTATGTGTTAGTCTGCCGCCTTATTTTCGTGAGGTTTTTAGAGCTGCAAATGATTTGTGGTGAGATTAAAGATATAATGTCCATGAAGGCTGACACTCCATTTATGGAAAGCATAATCTTCAGCCACCATGGGTTTACTCATGTAACAGTGGCCAACTGGTAAACCTCACTCTCAGATGTATCACGGATGTTGTAGCGACAGACGGCAGATCCCATGGGGGTTGAAGCCGCCATGTTTGCGCGCCTGCTTCTCACACCGGGTTTGGATCTGTGAACTGCCAGTTTAAACTCAGACATATAGAGAAGGAGTATGTGGAGCATATATGGTTAACGTTAAGTTGTGTCTCATCTACTAGCAGGGTTGGGAAGTAACTGATTACATGTAACCAGTTACCTGTAATCTTATTATGAAAAAACACAAATTACCAGCTAAAATAGTGGAATCAGATTACAGGTTTTTTATTTTTATTTGATGATTACTTATAGGAAGATAAATGCATAAAACAATCGGATGTTCTCTTATTAACCTTTTATTAATGTCAACCAATAATTGAAATAAAGTCCTAATTTAATCTGATCCCCTGGGCAACAAAAACAGTCACAAAAAAAGAAAGATTTGGCTCGCCAACGCAGTAAATTGCTTTGAATGGCATTTGAAAGAACAATGTTTTATTCGTGAAGTAATCTAAAAGTAATGGAAAGTAATTAGATTATGTTACTAAATGTAGCTAATCCATACATTACGTTACTGATTATAATTTTAGTCTTGAATATAGTAACTGGAAAAGATTACATCTAAAAATATACCTACTGTACTGTACCCTGTCTACGTGACTACAAGGTCACGATAAATTGTTAATATACATGCGGTAAATTACTGAAAGTTTAAGTGCATATTTTATGCATGAAGAATATACTTTCACTAAAAATGTAGCGGTAAACAAAGATTAATCCAAATTAATGGTTTTTGCATACTGTACAGTAGTGCATGGTGGGGATGAAGAATTGGGTTGTTGAAGGTTCATGACAACACAACCCCCAAATCACGTGACCAAGATTCATCCACTAAATGTAGCATACTACATAGTTCACTGCAATTACTCTGTAATACCTCTTACTTTTCCCTTACACATTGCTGTGGAGGCATGTTCATATCTATCAGACTTCACATCAATATCCGTTTATTTCCTCCTGCCTTCTCTGAATACAGTATTAGTATTCCACTGCTCAACAGTGTGGCAATGAGTTCTGATCTAATTCTCATTTTACTGTGATAAAGATGTGCGTGATTTATGAATATGAGATGAGAGATAGAGCTAGAAATGACTTGTTTGTTTGTCCAGGGCTTTGTATTCCTCGCGTAATGCTACACTGCATAAAAACTTAACAAGACAAAAACTAGTCATTGAAAGAAAAGCCTTTGAAGCGAACAACTGAGCGTCTTCGTGAATGCTTAATTAATCAGTAGCGACAAAGAGGGAACAACAATCAACACGGAGACGCTGGCATCCATTTCTTATGCTGCATTCCCACTGGCAAATCACAGAGTGCTGTCAACTACATTGCACCCTACCCCGTCGCTATAGCTGTTCCCTCGCTACACTGACAAAGCCAGTGGAGAGCGTTTCTGCTGGGAGCTGCACAGTGATCAGTAGGGATCAAGCAACACAGTTCAGACGACAGAGTTCACTGTGAAGACACGTTTACATTTACACATTTCTATTTTTTGTTTTGGTTGTTGTCTCTTCTTCACTATCGCAGCGGTGGCAGCTGATGAGAATCTTATTAAACGATTGTCGACAGGCATGCAAGTGATCTAAAGCCACGCTAAATCCCACATCGGCTTGTGGGACCGACCTGCGGAGGGAAATCACCCCAACAGCTTACACGCGGTGCGTTACATCTGTGACACCGGCTGCCCTGCCATGTTATGTCATCTTGATGACAGGTAACAAGACCAAACCGGACGAGTAATCACAATAACAAGCGCGCGTACTACCCAACAAGAGGCCTCAACACCCTCGCAGGGCTTCCTCAATGTCACAACGGTGAAACGGTAAGCCATAACCTTCCTCCACTGGCTACTGATGGAAATATGTTCTAGAAGACTCGCGCCATTTCTGGGGTCACCGGCAAGGGTGCCTTGGCACGTGCTGTTCACTGATTCCCAGGCAGCTATCTGACACCCAAAGAAGAGTAATACCTTTAAAATACACGATAACACAGTAGTTATTTTGAATGCATGGCTAGAATAATAATGTGGCTATTTGAATGCATTAGCACACGGTTAAGTGTTTGTGGTTGGATGCGTGCTAGTTTTACAGATGGGAACACTGTAAGGAGAGATGCCATTCCTTGTGGCAATTAGTGCCACTCAAATCCATCAATGGAACATTTCTACCAAAGGTTTAATGCCCAATTTCTCCAAGAAACATGCTGACACCTACTTGAATATACTGTACAGTACTGTATATTATAGGTAGCCTATAATCATAGTCAACTATGCTTCTGCTCTATGTACTGTATGTAGCTAAACTTGTCCTTATATTTAATTTAATTTAATTTAATATTCATTTATTCATCGATTTTTTTTGTTTTTTTGTTTTACCCAGTAATTAAACTGCTCTGAAAGAACCACTGACTTATGGCACATGATTGCACATATTACTCTGACATAATGTGATAAACATGTGTTGAGTTAAACTCTTATCTTTCCATGCATACATGTTCCTACCTATACCACATACAACTCATAACGCATGCTATGAGTTATGAGTTGCGGAGCCCACAAGAGACTTTCATCCATCGTGACTCACCGACTGCAGACATCTCTGGAACAGAGGCCCGGTACGGCCCGTCACTGAACTGCGGCGGGTTATCGTTGATATCCTGTACTTTGATGATGAATTCGGACGGGGGCTCCAAGGGTTCGTCCGTTTCGGCGTTGATGACCTGCGCGGTGAGCGTGTACTCGGCCTTCTCCTCGCGATCCAAGCGCTTCATGGCGTGTATGTCCCCCGTCATCTCGTTGATGGCGAAGATGGTGCCCGCGCCCTCTCCCGCCAACACGTACTTGATCTTCCTGCTGCCCACATCCAAATCTGTGTGTAGCTGATAGAAGAGAAGAATAAATACATAAGGTGCTAGAACTCAAACATGGAGGACGGCATCCATTTTAATGCAGCATATCCTAGAGAGATGGGGGGGGGGGTCAACATACATAGAGCTTGATTTTGTCTGTGTTGGAAGAAATACATGTTATTCTCTGATTGGATCAAATCAAAACAGCCAATGCTGACAAAATGCTGTAGACATCAATGCAAGTAACAATGACTAAATCAAATAAAACAATAAAACACATTACACAACAAACAAGACCGTTTTAGCATAGTGTCCCAGAACGCACACACACACACAGAAAACTAAATCTGACCTCTGACCTGAATCAGAGGTTATTTTCTGACTGGATGATGCAACTCCAGATTCTGCAAGCACAGACAGTCCACAGGACTGCTGGATGAAGCAGCTTTGACAAGAGGGAGCTCAGCAGTGGGCTGAAGAAAAGGGGAAAGCTAAATGTAGTACTGCGTACACTTTGCTAAATGAGCCCCACTGGGGACAATATCTTTATAAGTAGCACAGGAAATGGACCTTAGCCTACATAGTACCTTGTTATAGATCACAAACACATCATACAAATAGACACACCACGGTGGATATTGCTCCCTTAAGCTTTGAACTCACAAACCAAAAAAAAGTACTAGGAGTGCATTGAATCTGGCATTTCACGGTATGGTTAGCGTGGAAATGCATTGCGGCCCATGAAAAATAAATAAATAAGCAGGAAAATTGCTGCACCCAATGATTCATGCTCATAAATAACTAAGCCCAAAGTTACTGGACGATACTGCATGTTCCTCATTATTTTTGTAATTACAGTTTCATTAGTTCACCAAAGTAGCATTACGTGCTAAGCAGAGCGTCGGTTCCAGTCACCGCTAGCCTGACTATAACTAATGAGTCTGGCGGTCCTACATGAGGTAATTGCGAACATCACTGGTCTTAAGAACAGGCATTCTGCAAGTGCAAGTGGATTTTGAGATTGGGACAAAATGGGACGATAATGGGTATAAACTTTATATCATCTCTCAACTCATTATCTTCTCATTTTGCCCCAAACTCTCAATCCACTAGAAAGAAAACAAGAGATTACCAAAGAGAAACGATTGGCCACAGAAAAGAGAAAGTGGTTATTTTAATTCAGTGTTCAGATGAACCAAGTAGCTTACTGCAAAAGGACTGAAGGAAACATCAACACAATCTAGCACAGTGGTTCAAAAACTGTGAGTTTTTATCTCTAAAAGGTGACAATATAGCTTTAGATTGGTAAGGAAATTAGAAGATGTACAGTTTTTAACAAATGTAGGTTTTTTTTTTTTTTACAGTATTTCTTATAATGTTTTCTAATTTTAAATACAATGTGCATGGGCATATGACTTTCCGTGATGTTTGCGGTTTATACTATAGGATATTCTGTGTTAATATGCTTTTACTGTGATAGAACTGCTTTGCAACACGTGGGGTCATGAGAAATGAACCGGTTTCAGGAGAACACTTGTAAGTTCACCAACGTTCAGAGTACATTCAGTATAACGAGGCTTGCAGCCCTTTGGTTTTGATTTGCATTTTCATTAATCTCTCACTGAACCTTGCTCCACTTACGTATGCATGTATACACATGCATACACAAACACAGAAACAAATGCGCGTACACACACACACACACACACACACACACACACACACACACACAATCAAACACGCTAGCAGCCATCAAAACATTCAGTGGGTTTAATTTCATTCCCTGCTACAGAGTTGCAGCAGTCCTTAGGGAGCAGGAGCACTGCTGGGATACAGAACAGCGAGGTAAAGATCTTGTCTTTGAAAAGCCCGACCTTTAAACCCCCCTCAATATTTTTATAAGCCTGCTTTTATGCATATAATGTCTCAAAGGTGCTGTTTGCGGTCTCTGACAAAGCACATTCGCTTAAATTGTCACACCTTGCACTTTTGTTTCCCTAATTACGCCATCATTTCACATGAAGGATGTTGCTCATTAACACAAATACCTCGCAACATCCTACACACTGAGAACCCTTTAAATGAGCCCAAATTAATGACGGCCTGTCATTATTATGTGATTTTTTTTTTTCCTATCCTCAATGTGCATGCGTATTTTGATCTGTATGTATGCCAATTGGGTAAGAATTCCTGTGTGTGTGTTTGTGTGTGTGTGTGTGCGTGTACTTGCAATTCCCGTATGGGCCAAATAAATAATTTTAGCTAGTACATTGATTTAGTTTATCATACATCAAATGTGAATGGTCACTAAATCTGTTTACATCCCCATTTTTGATACAAATGGATGAAGTGACAAGCCTAAATAAATTATGTTTTATATTTGTACAGTAGTTGACCTAGTGTCTTTATTCTTCATGGATTAGATGTAGTATTTTATTATTTTCAAAAATAGATATGCTGCCATTAACTGCTCTTTTTGTGATTTAGGCCAGTTGTTAAATAACCTTGATGCTTTGAGCTCATTAAAGCCCATACAACACAAGTTATAAAACAAATGTTTTAATTTTAAGCAGCGGAGAAAGAAACAAACATTTCTTATTTAAATTAGATTTCGCTTACTGGGAAACAATGGAGGTCAGTGGCGGTTACACACAACTGTAATTTGCCTGTTTAGTACCTATTGAGGAGAATGTTTACGGTCAACACAAACAGGAGGAAGTTAGGGAGTACCGTTAAAGAGGGTTAAACTAAATGCTGCTTTAAAGTTCTAATAGACAGTAGAAACACACACACATAAACATGAACACACACAGACACACACACAAACACGAACACACACACAGACACAAACACACATAAACATGAACACGCACACAGACACACACACACACAAGCATGTACACACACACAGACACACACACACACACAAACATGAACACACACACAGACACAAACACACATAAACATGAACACACACACACACACACACTTCCCCAAATCCCCTAACCGAGTCGCAGGGAATCCACATGCATGCATTTGCTGTCAGAAATAGAACTACATCTTGCAGCACCTGCTGAAGAAGCTGTTTCACAGCGATCCCCGTACCCTAATGAGGATGACTCCATGCCCCCCCACCCCCCACCCCCCAATGTCCCTCAAACCAGCCCCTATCCCCGCCGCGCACACACACACACACACACACACACACACACGCAGCTAGGCCTCCCACTCGAGAGCTGCGGTGGGAAGATCTACAATGGGAAATTAATGGTTTTGCTCCCCGTCAGGGCAAAATGGCAGAGAGGCATGTGCTCCTCCTGTGCATGTAGTGGGCGTGAATGGAGAGGGCGGAATGAGCGACTGAGACAGAGAAGGAGGAGAGCCTGTCACTGTCAAGCAGGCTATCAGCTGATCCCTGCTATAGACCGCAGACAGCAGCATACCAGAGTCGTCGCTCATCTGTCCCTTAATCTTAATTAGCCTCAATTAGGCTTTGGATAGAGTCGCATATTCCCCTCGTTGGTGCGCGTAGATAATAATAATATGCTTCAGTATTTTCCTTTAACTTTTGGTGTATCACTGTTAAAAGTAACTGTTGGAGATATTTTTTGGACTTAAGAATGTTTACTACATGTAATAACTAAGTTGTATTTATATATTGTTGTGCTATTAGAATTATATTTTGCTATAACATACTTGATTAGCAATATTTATGTGATACTTAAAATGTTTTATTATCGCATATGTACTCTATAATTTATATGACGAAAGTAGATGACGAAAGAGGCGGCTTTAGAAGAAGCTGTAGGACTAAGGAGCAATGCAGTCTTTTGACCGTCACGACAACATTTCTAAAACCTTTCTGTAAACTCATATTTTGTACGATTAATTTATGTTCAAGAAAAGAAGGAATAACAAAGATTGTGTTTTCATAGTTTTAATTTGTGTTGCGTCAATTACATTGCTTTAGGGTCCTCAGCAGCATTAGCCAAACTAACCAGGTGCACTCACAGTAACGCATGGCTTTAGTGAAATTGTCTGTATTTACTGTAAATTATCTCAAAATGAGATGTTTCTTCAATGGAGGCGTAATTTATCAAAGTGCGTTTATGTATATATACTGCTTGATGCTTAACTTACATGGTATATTTAGACACCAACGGAGGCATGTTCTAACTGCATGAACTAAATACAGTACGCATGACCTATGAACTTTACATTGTGTGAACGTGTTTTCTGTTACTTATTACTTCAGATTTTTTACTATAGTTTGCCGCTTTTTAAGGTGTGTGTATAGTCAATGTTGTAAATGAGTTCTTCAAAGTGCCTGTAGCTACAAGCTACAACAAAAAATCCAGGCTACATGTTGTATTATGCAGCGGTGTAACCACACGGTACTGACTATAAATATCACACTGACACATTGTTATTGTTTTACCAACGTATGCCCATGGACGGTGGTCATTCTGGTGAGGAATTATCGTGTGAAACATTATTAAAGTTGTATTAACTTGCGTGTTCCTATGTAAAATGTGTACGTGGGTGTAACAGTAAAGAACTCTTTTCTGGGCAAGATGTTCTTTATTGTGCTATACAGCAGGCAATGTAGTCCATGTGTATGACCCAGTTAGCCTGATCTCATCTCATCATTACCCAATGTAATGGAATCAATCCAAAAAACTAATTTCAGGATGACTATATTATTTTGTGACTGATTGTAGGAGGTAATGCAATGTCAAGACTGATAAAATTAGAGGAACATTATTTTTTTATCATAACTATAGGCCCTAAGGCAACAGTACCATAAATTGTGACTCAATATAGATTCTGCTCAAACATACTGGGTAATTAATAGAGACTTCTACCATTTATGGAATTTCAACTTTGTTAATTACACCTGCATGAATAATCTGTAATTCTAAATATTCCAATAACATTTTGAATATACGGAACAGATGGTGCGATGCATGATACATGATACACTTAGCTATTCTTGGGAACATTTTCCCTCCAGTCTGTCTCATGGCACCAAGTGTTTTATCAAAATGGGCCGAAAAGTTCCCTTCTGGTTTTAACTGCAACACACACAGGCCACCACTGGAAGTAGAGAACCAATCAAAAACATAACCAGATGAAGAAGAAGAAGAACATATTAAATGTGTAAGCAAATGTCTTGAGATGCCAGTCCACTTCAATTATGTTTCAGAGTGAGTTTTGCTTTGGTGCCAGGCAATCACTTTGTGAGAGATGCTTTGTTTCTGTTTGTTTGTTTGTTTTCCCTATTCATTTCTTTTTTACAAATAGGTGCATATTCATTAATCACTGTATCTCAGTATCGGATGCTCTTTTCTTGCACAGGTTACAAAAGAAATTGAAATGTTGTGCTTTGAAGACACACTATAATATAGAATCGTCAATACTCTTATCAGGCATTATTTATAAGCACTATTTATAAGAGCTAGGAGGTGGGCTTATAGTTATAGTTATAGTTATAACTTATAACTTATAGTTTCCCATTTGTTCATTTACATCTGAACCTGCTTCATTGAAAGTGTGTCATGACCTAGGTGATGGGTTATAACTGAAGACACACAAATTCAAAAAGGGCCAGTTATTACAATCACTTGTAAGTGTTGCCTTCTCAAAACACAGCTATTTTAATCTGAATAGAGGTTGATCGACAAGTGTTCTCCTCTCTCTTTCTCCTTTTGTTCTCCTCTTTGAAAGTGTGGAAATAATGAGGCAATAGAAAGAGACCATTTGTGTTGGATTTGATCTCACGTCCAGTTTTCTGTGTCAGTTGCTACACTCTGTACTATAACACACACGTCGAGCTCAGTCCTGCTTCTGGAGATTAATTCAAACTCCCTGCCTATCTCCCTAAGCATACAGTAGTTACCTCCAGTATGAAAGGGCACCACAATTAGATTTAGTCACCCATGAAGAGCCTTTTGTTTGTGACTCTGTGTGTAGGGAGGTTGCCTTGCAAGGGTAACCACTGAGAAAGAATGTAAAATAGAGAAATAAACCATTTTGACATTAGACTTCAATGCTATCAATAAACAAGGCCATTATTCATGCTGGACTGTATGCTACATATCTGCAGTATAGATTTCCAGCCTGCTCACAATTGTTTCATTAATATCGTAACGCGAGACGGTCAATGCATTCATGGCGTGGTCTGTACCTGACAGTGAGTTAGAGCAACGTAAATTAGCGAAACAACAAACAACAAGCCATTAGGTATAGTCCATCCATCCATGGCGGGACGACGGAGGGCTTCTCAGCAGAGCCACACACAAAAACAAAAACAGAAAACAACCATGAATTGGTTTAAGCAATAAAACCGGCAACGAATCTGTATAAAAAATAAAATAATTATATATATATATATATATATACTGTATATTAGCTAAAAATGAGCTTGGGCAACGGGTGCTGTGATGTGCATGCTGTGTGTTAAATAGAGATCGTTTTTATGTATTTTCTAGGCATTAACCTCGAGTATGGTCATTATACCCTACCTGTGTGCCAGAACTCATCGGTATACACAGCATGTCTCTGGGGAAGGGGGGTGGGGAGACACATGGGGGGGGGGGGGGGGCGCAGGGGGGGGGGGGATGGGGTGGAGAGGCGGGAAAGCAAAACAAAACAAGCATAATCAAGCAGCACAACTGTGTTCTCTTTCTTCGGTGTGGCTGACCTAATCAAATCAGAGAATGAGATTGATTTCACGAGGTGCAGATGGATCCCATAACAAGTCTAATTCAACACACAGGCTCGCCACTATAATGCGTGTGCTCTCGGCCCAGATGGTGCCGCTCGGGTTTGTAATTCACATTTCAGCATTTCACAACCTTCTTTCCATAGCTGCCACCCCACCTCCCTCTATGTTTCTGTCTCTATCTCCCTAGATCTCTTTACTGACCCCTCCAATGACTCAACAACTGAGTACGAGACACTGATGGAGCAAGACTATCATAGACTCATCTCTAAAACACGGTGTAAGCTTGTGATTTTGTTAAATGTTGCAAACAACAGATTGCAGACTTGTGAGTTAATCATCGGACTGCCTCCTGTTTTCCTAAGGGTGAGTCCCAGCTGAGCTATAGTCTGGAAATGAGAAAAATAAATGACATTCACACTATTTCATTGCTCATGGCTAAAACATTCAATTAAAGTATAGGTGCCTATATGCTTCAAAATTAAGCTTTCAAGATGTAAGGATACATCACACATTTTTGACAAACTACTTTTTAATGCTATAATAAATGTAAAGTAAAATGCTTTTACTTTACAAAATGTTTTATTATTATGTATTTATTGTTTTTTGTCATTTTACCTTTCTGGTTGTAAATGAGTCACAGATAGATATTAAAGACACCACCTCCAGGATAATTAATGCCATGGTTTAGGATAACATTTCCATTCCAATCAGCATGTTTCAAGAGGTGTTCAGTAAGATTTTTATATACATGCGCACATTTCCATAATTGGAAGAAATGCAGTGCCTCCGCCATTCGCGGGGATTTTCGAGGAAAATGCAGATGTGCTCTACAGTGCCTGTTCAAACTGTCAGAGTCATTGTTCCCAACCTGAGCAGCCTTGCAAATTAGCCAGTTTCAATGCCAACTGCCACCACCACAAAAACATGCATTGCTGGTATTGAAATTCAACCAAGCGTGAGGTTCCTGCGTAGGGACTGGAATAATAGGCTCTGACACAAATGTGTATACATTTTTGTTGTTGTTGTTTTGTTTGATGAGTCCCTAATGTTGACTTTGCGTAGTTAATACCAGTACATTGAGGATATACACAACAGTGCTGTGCTGGTGTTAATTGTTAGGTGTTTTCTACAGCGATTGGTCAAATCCTTGCCTGATTACAACAAATACACCAGTAAATAAATATTCCTTTGGTTTGACATTCTAACAGCAAATTCCCATCTCAAACGTTACAGCCGAGCGACTCAGCTCCTCTCATCACCCCAGAAGTACTCGTAGGTTCATATGCTCTCTACCTCTTACAGGGACGGTTTGTTGATTAGGGCGATTGGGCGACGCACTGCTAAAGGGAGAAAGAGAGAGGAGGGAATTTTCCAATTTACCAGTGTGCGCTA
>JAODUK010000018.1:6604570-6616250 GCA_027564635.1 Typhlichthys eigenmanni
TTATATATATACTGTATATAGATTTTTTTTTTTTGCTTCACTGATCTATCACTAAATAACAGCTGCTAAGCAGGAGCGAGAGAGAGACTCATTGTGTGTGTGTGTGTGTGTGTGTGTGTGTGTGTGTGTGCGTGTGTGTGTGTGTGTTTGGGTGGTGAGCCCCACAAGGTAGAAAGACATGTGAGGAGACACTGAGAGTCATAGTGGGAGAGAATAGAAAAGGAATCTAAAATTGGAGTTTTAAGTGCTGAGGTCACCGGTGATAGCCTGGAGCTCTTAGCTACGGCAGCCTACTGAGGACGTGAGTGAGAAGAGAAATCCTAGCAGGTCTGTCTCTCTCGTGACGGATAACAAGTCACCTGAAATGGCTTCCTGGGTGGCAGCCATTAGACAGACAATTTGCAATCATCCCTGGCCCAATTTCTCTCACCTTCGCTCTCTCGCGCACTCTCTCTCTCTCTTGCACACTATCTCTCTCGCTCTCTCTCGCTCTCTCATAATATCCTCCTGCTTGCTTCTGTGCCCCCTGGACCTTGGCAGCTTGAGTGACAGAGACTTAACTAGTCTCGGCACACAAATGTGAAGAGGGGAAATTAGGGAAAGGGAGACGGCAGTATCTTATTCATCTCACAAATACCAAATAACTTCGGCCAACTAACGCTGTGTATAGAGGCTATTCTCTGTTGGGCAGTTGCACGGCGCAATGTCGTGTATAGAGGCTATTCTATATCGGGCAGTTGTCAACTGACGCTGTGTATAGAGGCTGTTCTCTGTTGGGCAGTTGCTAACTGACGCCGTGTATAGAGGCTATTCTCTGTTGGGCAGTCACACGCCGCCGTGTCCAAGTTACATATGGAGAGCCGCAAAGCCGTCAAAGCTAACGAAATCGAGGCAGCATTTAAAAGCCACCTATATAGTATATATGCAGCTCTGTGGGCTGTTACACGTGATGCAGATAAACTGTTTCAAACTAGACCAGTAATTTAAAGATTTCCCCACTGTACCAGATGTTCCTTATAAAGTGCTGACGCAGCTATACAGATAGGTATGGTACTTTATTTTAGGCGCAGTGTGAGTGTATGCATTGTTGTTAGCAGGTTCATGGGGTTTCATACAGTAAGGGCCCGTTTATGCTTCCGCGTCGCGCCTACGTGGACCCCACGCCGTGGACCCCACGCCGTGGGCTTCCCGTAGCCACGTACCCTACGGCGTACGCTACGCCGAGGTCAAGTACTCGTCCGTCTGTCCTTCGATTCGACGCAGCCAACAACAGTCCTGTGGATGCAAGCCCATATTATCCAGAGCGCTAAGAGTGCCAGAAGCATGATCGGGATCCGTTTTACATATTTTTATATTACATATAATTTATACATACACACAATACTTGATGATTGACGTCTTCGACTAGAGAATTGAGACAATAATATGACTAATCTGAAAATAAATTGTCCCATTCATTCCCTGGTTTACTTGCAGCGTGACATAATCTGATTACCATGAGACGCCTCTATCCTTCACTAATATCCTACTGAGTATCTTGCCTCAGCATCAATACATCTTCTCTTTTCCATGCACATTTCAAATTTAGTATATAATACTATAATCGTGTGTTATTTGGAGTACTCACCATTTGAATAAAAGGGCCTAATTTGAAATGTCAAAATTTAGAAGAAAAACAATGCTGTTTACATGACCCATATTCAGATGTTTTTCAAATGTTAGCCAAAAAGTATAACCCCACTCTTGCTGTTCAATTTTGGTCCACTCCCAAGTATGTTTGTTAGCAGACCCGTTTTGGCTGAAAGATTCTTACATTTTAACTGTGTAAGTAATGTAAGGGCATTGACTCCCTTTTGCAGCAGCCTCAAGTGGCCATTCGATGAACTACAGGGTTTGGCACTTCCGTGTTGTAATCATTTATCAGCACTGGAGGTTCCACCTTGGCTCAAATGCAGCATATGACCCTGGAGAGGATGCAGTAAGGTAGACCTACCAGGCGGGGGCAAGCCACTAAGCCATCAGCTCACATCAGCTTGACTGCCTGAATAGCATATGCCTAATGTGGGCCACCGTGTTCCTTCTGATACTGCACCACTGGCTGCAACATTGATGTACCTGGTTAACCAGCTGTGTTGCTGTTGTTTGCTGTTGTTTTGCGTCTAGCAGTGCGCCACTCTTCACATCTAACCTGACATGGTCTGATCTATGTTGGAGTTTGCAGTGAGTTGTGGTGGCTGTGTTGTGTTGGCAACAGGTTGGGGATTGTAATGTGTTGTCAGACCACACCAGGTGCTGCTCTTACACACCACGTTGCATCTGGGAGGGATTACACGCCAAGCCATGTCTGTACTGTACATACATCTGCATTCAATTACACTTTAAAAAACGTAAAAATAACATCAAATCTAAGACCATATATATACTTTCCAGTGATACTTTGCTAAATTATATTTCTATTATTCTTTCATTTTTTCTTTTTCTTTTAAATCCAGCTGTTCAGTGGCTTTTTTTTATCCCAGATTGCTCAGAGATTGAAGAGTGACCCTATAAGTCCTGACAAAACAACACAGCCCTAGTATACGGCTTCAACCTTCTGCTATTGCCTGCTGTCGCCCTCCCTCTCCCTCTCTCTCTCTCTCTCTCTCTCTCTCTTTATCGGCAGACATACACAAGTGGTGACGTTAATTGTTGAGAGAAGCTCAAAGCCCCAGGTGCTGAGTTAACACGCTATTAACACTGTCATAACACCTAACATACAGGACTCTGCAACAAAGGTAGAAGGGTATTTGAGGCTAAGACCAACCTTGTGGATTTTTCTTTTTTTCTTTTGTATT
Organism: Typhlichthys eigenmanni; assembly: GCA_027564635.1. Lineage (NCBI taxonomy): Eukaryota > Metazoa > Chordata > Actinopteri > Percopsiformes > Amblyopsidae > Typhlichthys > Typhlichthys eigenmanni. The sequence goes on from JAODUK010000018.1 coordinate 6,607,405, forward strand.
TTTTTGTACCAACGTGTTGCCAACACCCCCCCCCACACACACACTCACACACATACACACACACACACACACACGCACGCACACCCTTCGCCTACCTTCTGTGTGATGAACTCTATTTCATTTATCTTTTGCAGAAAAGGCTGCACTGCAGCCTGAGTCACAGGCTTGTTTCTCTTTCAAAGCATTTTGAACCATCCTATAAAAGAGCGCTGTGACGCCGTGCACTCATTTCCTTTAATAGTACTTGAGCTACGGAAATAACAACAAAGAACACTGCATACAAAAAGATAATAAAGCAACAGGCATTTAACAGCAGTGCTGCTGAAAACACCGTGGTGGGGAATTAGAATGATGGAGGCATGTTCATCCCATTTTTAAATGAGATTGGGTTTTTAGAACAACACTTCTGTGAAGTACACTTGACAATATTGTTATAAGGAGATCAATCGAGTTAAAAACATTTGTTTGTACCCAGAAACTTTTTCTGTTGATTAAATTCAGAAATTACAGGCCCACATTTGAGTGTGCCGGTGGAGAGCAAACAAAAACAAATAAATATGGAAAATATCGAAATCATAAAACTAATCTTGGAATATAATTAAATTAACTGTATTTACTGTATTATGTCTTTAGTTATATACATTTATCAGGATAAAGAGCATTTTCTTCTCAACTGTTTAGTGGATTAGTATGTAGATTAGTGTGTTTTATAGTTTTATATTTTTTATAGTTGATAGTTTATTATAATATGAGAACATGTAAGTCGTTTTGTGAAAATATTCACAAAATAATAACAAAAACAGTAGTCACTATTCCCTGGTAATATGACATGCCAGATATAGGTGTCTGATAGCCACATCCATCTGGGGAGTCATTGAAACTGTTTCAAAAGGGCAGGCACTTTCGAAAAACTACTTGGCTGGTGATTGGAAAAGTGAAAACATATTTTCAATTGAGAAAAGCCTTTGCTTTTCTAATACGTTTATAATAGAGCTGATGCTATATTGCATCACCTGAGTTAACCTCGGTTTGAGTTAACTCGCCATTGTTGTTAACGAGCTGTATTCAAGTCAACGCCAGCATATCTCAGCGACAGCGGGCGGAGCTACGCTCGGCCACAATGTCGCCCAGCGACAGCGACAGATCAGAGTTGCAAACTTTTCAACTTTATGCTAATTTGGTCGAGTTCGGCGACTACCAATGGCAGGACAGATGTTCTCTCTCTCTCGATAGCTATCTTAAAATCCCTCGCTGTTCTAGTGCCTATTCACGGCCCATAGTGTAATAACAGTTCCCACCAAACAAACAAACATTTCCCAACATTTCCCACAAATTCTTTTGGAGGGAATGCATACTATTTGTGCATTTGATTTGACTAATTTTACTGTAGACCTCACGCCAGTTCTAGTTGCTGGTGTAAGACACGCCCACTCCCGAGCTGGCATTTTGGACACCAGAGATAGCTTGGTGATAGCTAATCAGCAATTGAGCAATTTGCGAGTTGAATATGTCAGCAGTGTGAATGCAGGGTAATAGCCTGGTGCAATCAGACCCAATATTCACTTTGTGAATATGGTCTGGCCACGCCCCAGTGGAAAGTGATAGCATTGGGAAGTGTCAGTGTCATATGCTGCGTTCAAATGGAACTTGAGAGCTTGTGACTACGACATGCGAAATCGTGTACACTGAAGCCTTGAAGTGTTGGGACCGTTACTAGGCAACGGTGACATGGACCCCGAAATACTTATTGTTCTTTTCGCTTATTTTCTAGATCTAGATCTACATATTTTCTAGATCTGACTTACAGGTACATTGTATTTCAACAACATACGGAGGAACAAGAGATGAAACGATAATGGTGACATATTATATACTATAACTTTTTTAATACCAGACACTATATTATGTCAAATAATAGCATATTTGTATTTTACTGGTACCGGTAGCCTATTAACTGTCATATCCATTGATTCTGCCATTTTCTGTAAAAAGTCTGGAAACACGTTGTTAACTCGGATAGATAATTTCCCCTTACGATGTTGTGAATACCACAAAGGGTGGCGTTCATTTGGACTCTTCTCGTAAAAATTGTAAACACGGCCCCATTTGAATGCACCAATTGTCTCCAACTGGGCATAGATCTTTGAATACCTCATCCAATAGTTATTGGACAGCCTTTAACCAATTGGCATTGCTACAACTGTTTTGATCATCACATCTAGCTCTGCCACCATTTCGATACACGCTGGATGACATCATCACACTAACCAACCTGATTGGACTGCCAGCAGTGTGGCTCTGAAAACGCTAATGCAAACAAGGTTTCCAGACAAATCTCAGCTAAATAAATTGAGCTGGGAGCAACATTGGGCGGAGCCAGGCGAATCTGTCTATACTGTATGTTCTACACATTGTTGTAAATGGACTGCATTTAACTAAAAAATAAAAAAACGTTTTTCTAACCATCCGCTCCACTCAAAGTAGCCTACTTTACATGATTGCCTCACATTCCCCCATCCAAACACACACACACATATATACAAGTGTTGATGTCAGCCATGCAAGGCGCAATCTGACCACCGGGAGCAGTTAGGGTTATGTGCTTTGCTCAACAACACCTTGACACTTGGCGAGGAGTTAGGCTCCGATCACACAGAGACGCGTCTCTTCAAAAGCCCTTTGATAGCGCCCGGATCACACAGAGATTGGCTGCCTATGCCAAAGAGAACAGCTGCCTAGCTGTCAACTGTCACATTGACGTGCATGCATGGCTCCGCGACTTGCGCTGAAAAGTTGAGTATATTTTCACTTTTTTGCATGTATAAAAAAAATGCAAAAAACAATGCGAAGCGCTGCGCAAGAAAAAAAGCGCACGCCAGGTGAATACAGTGGCTTTGCTGGCGACGCGTCTCTGTGTGATCGAGGCCTTAGCGGCGTTGGAACCAGTGACATCTCAATCACCTGTCACTCTACCAACTGCACCGCCATGTTGTGTGTGAATGCCAGGCAGTACATGTGACACCTTGCTCAGATATTATTACACTTGATCTCGGTCCAATTTGCATTGCATGGATTGTTTTTTTTGAGGGGACAGAGGCAAGGAGGGAATGTTTAGCGAGCATCTGGTGTTCCCTGATGTCACTGTACTATTTAACCATCTTTCAAGGACTTAAACCTACATCTTGTAATGTTTTAACGCCAACTTAATTAAAAACGTCAGCGGTGCACTTTGATGCTCTATTGCGCAGCAGGAGCAGTGTGAGTTACGCTGTGGTTCGTCTGTCTGTCTGTGTGTCTGTCTGTCTGTATCTGTATATATCTACATGTATATCTCAGTCTATCTATCTAAGGTATCTATCTATTGTATCTATCTGACTGTCAGTGTTTCTGTTTGTACTGTCCAATGAAGCACACTATCTCTGGCATTCTTAACAAGTAAAAAGCCCTTGACACTGCAGGTCAAGATGGAGGAGCTGTTTAATCTGATCCAGTTTCCTCTCCTCCATCTCTCTTTAGAAATGTCCAAATGGGTACTTGCAGTAATGTAAACAAAACTCTTAAATGTATTACAATAGTAGCAGAGCAGACATTTTGTCTGATGCGTACTGTAACAGTATTTACACCTGTCTTCAAGTATGCTCCTGGTAACATATTAATTAAATCCATTTCTGATATGCCGCCAACGTTATGGGTTAGGATAAATGCATTACTTGCCGCCCATACTGTAAATTACAAATCAGAAAAAATCAAATTAGAGGACAAAAAACCATTATTCTTGCTCGACTAGTGCTAATGCTTTGACATATGGTATGTCCATGATACATGGCAAATCGTCTTGGGCTGTCTATTATCAACTGCAAATGTCCTGCCGGTGCTTATATGTCAAGATGAATCGTTCCATTCACACTGTTACAACCCATACAGCGTGTTGTACACAACTCCGTCCTGACAGAATTGTAAAGCACTTTGGATAGCCATCAACAAAATGTCACATACTATATACTCACCAACTGTATGGGGAAATATGGCTTAGATGATATGTGATTATTATGAGCTGTTTGATGGGTTATGGCCCCTCTCGACACATTATTAATCATATCTAACGACTGCAGATACTGCACTAAATGGTTTTCAGACGGGTCCTCCCAACTGCTGTAGCCAGCACTCGATATATGCTGTCCAAGAAGGCCTGATTGGTTTACACACGGTTAGGTGTACACGTGGAAATGAATGTGTGTACACACTTGCAAGAAAGAGAGAGAGAGAGAGAGAAAGTTGGAAATATATATAGATAGATAGATAGATAGATAGATAGATAGATAGAGAGAAAGTGAACAGGAAAATGGAGAGAAAGAGAGCGAGAGAGAGAGAGAGAGAGAGAGAGAGAGAGAGAGAGAGAGAGAGAGAGAGAGAGAGATATGGGTTGGGGTGCAGATAGGAAGAATTGAACAGGAAAATGGAGAGAGAGAGAGCGAGAGCGAGAGAGAGAGAGAGAGACAGAGAGAGATATGGGTTGGGGTGGAGGTGGGAGGAATTGAACAGGAAAAGGGAGAGAAAGAGAGAGAGAGCGAGAGAGAGAGAGAGAGAGACGAGAGGGAGGAGAGCTGCCAGTCCTCAAGCGGCAAATTACGGTCTCACTGAAATCGATCGCAGGGGAGCCATGCACAGATTTCATTAGTCAGCAGACGTGTGCCGGCTAAAGGGATGCAAACGGATATCGATGTTTGAGGTGGACTGATCTCTTCTTTTTCCCCAAAATGTACACACTGAGTTGCCATGCAGAGGTTGCTTTTTTTTGGTTCCTGAGCTTTCTTGAATCACTTTCCGTCTTTGTGTCGGCTTTGCTGTGACCTTTTTCCCCGGGATAAAAATGAACTTACTTAAAGTCTTGTTAAAGGTTGACACATGGCGGGCAAATGTTTAAAAAGTGACCTGGCATTTTTTTCTAGTCCTCGAACATATTTGGTTTCATTAAATTATAGATAAATAAACAAAAGTGACATTTAGGTCTGTTTGACATTTTCCATTTTAAAGGATTTATGAGTTTGTATTATTTGGCTTCTGAGAGACAGCAGTGTGTCGGTGTCGTCATTACACAGCAACGGGGTAATCTGCACATGTACTTGTGTGTTATATTTAATATGTCCATCAGATTTACATGCAAACAAACCAATGTTAAAATGCTGCTGAAAATTAGGAATGTTATCGTAATTAGACGTGAAACATCTACAGGTATTACGCATGTACACTAAATACGCTGAATGCTATAAATGCTGCCTTTGCCTATACTCTACTCTTACAGGTAGGGTGCTGAAAATACATCTCTCAAGCCATGACACATTTGAGTCATGCAGTTTTCTATTCTTTTTTATTGATTGATTGATTGTTTTCTGGAAATTTTCATAATCACATCACAACTATTATAATGTTTATATCTAAGCATAATATACAATATCTATAATAAGCATTTTATGTGCTATAGAAGAAGCTGGAAGTGCTATAGAAATAATTATTTATTGATTGATTGATTTTATTCTAAATCCTCTACAATACAATCCTCTACTTCTGCGTGTTAGCAGGAGGTGAGGCACCTCACTGAAGACAAATACGTTGATCTGGGATCAAGCCCTGGATCTTGTGGCATGACCATTAGGTGATTCTGGTGCCTGACGCAATGCTGTTCCACTATTTTAATTCCTTATCATTCATATAATATCCAGAAGCCACCTGGTTATCCTTTAGCTGTGATAGTCTTAAATGGTTGAGTTTGAATATGTTTTCAAATTTCCATTCATTATGATGTGTCACATTTTATCTAGCACTCATTTAATCATTTTCATATGCATGTTAAATGATTGCAGTTGTCCCATGTGTAATGGGAAGGGGGACACACCGAATAAGGTAAGTTTCTGCCTGTACATTTTACATGGCTCACTTTGTCATTGTACAAGTCATATTCCCCAAGAGCAATTAATGAGTCATAGTGAATGTTCAACTGCTACATTAACTAAAAAAAAATAATTGATAATTTGTACAGCATCAAAATCTATGATGCCATTAGGGGTGTAACAACTAAAATCTAAGAGGAACAAAAAAACAATGTAAGTAAAGAGACGATAAGGCTAACTAACATCTCTCTTCCTACATTCACACAAAATTCTCGATTCTCAACCCTTATTGGGCAAGAAAAACCGGCATCACGATTTCCGTGTTATGCAGAAATGTATCAAATATTGTAACGTGTAAAGAATCAAAATCAAATACAATCCTTAGTGTGATAAGAAACAATTAGTTCAACTCTACATATCACCTGACAGATCCTTAGAGCAAAGCGAACCGCATATTCATGTGTATATTCACATGCTGATAGCGACCAGTTCAGAACAACGCCATTAACACTGTTGTTGCTGTACGTAGCTTCTGGTGCAGAGTAAATCACACATCTACACTACAGTGCTTGGCAGCGTTTTAGTCCCTGAGAGTTTGGAGAGTGGTGGAAAATGATTGATGGCGATATCAGGTGTGGGTGGGGAAGGAGAATGTGAGGGGTGGGGTGGGGGGTCGAAGGGGTACAGGAGTGGATTTGATGGGGCTGAATACTCGTACTATTTAGCCTTGGTTGGAAAAACCACAAAAGAGAGAAATAAATATCTCTGTGGGACATTAATTCCATTCCTCTATGTCTCCTGCTGTGCCCGGGTCAATTATATCTTTATTTCAGCAAATATGCAGATCATTTTTCCTCCAGAATGTAGGCGAGAGACAGATAGAGTGAGAATATTGTGAGGGATTAGAGAAGCTCTCACTTTTCAGATGAATTTAGGAATGTTGTGGACTGGAGGTTCACGGACATAAACAAAGTCAGGGTTTTGCTAACTTAATCTGGGTCTCCGGTGAGACCCTCTGCTACCCTACAGTGAATCACATTAGTGTGTGACATTTTGAAGCATCAGCACCTTTGCTTAGGTGAAGGAAAGGTGTTGTTTTTGACACTCAATGCCAAAGGACTGATGCCAGAACTGAACTACAATACAGAGCAACTGGACATTTACATTTCACACGCACGCAATATTGTGATATTGAGTTTGTTGGTCTGCGGAATAGAGGAATCTAAATATTCAAGCAAAAATAATAATGATAATATAGAAATATAAACTTTTTCAAAACCTGAAACAGGGTTATCTAAATCTAAAACTATTTCTCTGACCCTTATATTTTCATCATTTGAGTATATTCAGCAAGTTTTATTGTTAATGATACCTATCCTTCACCGTATCGGTTCACTCCAATATATTCAGGAATTCTTACCACCGCTAGGTCTTATGAATCAATCATACACATTTCCCATCTTTGAGATATTTTAATATGACTTTAGTGCAATACATGCCAATAGTTTCACCCTTAAATAAGAAAAGTACAAATACTTTGCATTTTTTTTAAGATGAAAGTACCATGTTAATCCCTGCTAATTATCTGTTATTCATTTGAAAATGGAAGCACATTTTTTATTATTGTTGGGATTCCTCACGGTTAAATTTCAGGACCAATTATGTGCCCCTTTTACATGTTTCAATATTGTAGATTATTGTAGTAAATCTATATATTGTAGCGTCTCAGAAAAAGATGGACTTCTGCCTTTCAGCAATGCCATTGTTGCTGTGCATGTGGTACTGTATTATGTACTGATAACATCTTGTGACAGCTTGTACAATTGACACTGTGCACATTATTCTCAAAGTGTGAAACCACAGTTTGCAATCATGCAGTATAATGGATATGTAGACAAAATAATTGGGTTCACGCTGCAGTATTGCCTTACCCTGAAATATACACAGTAGTTTTTCTTAGATTTTTTATTTTAAAATATATCAGATTTGATCGAAAACAGACACAATTTCATGTAACATGATGAAAGATGTCAGATATCTGTCAGCTGTCAGATACTTTAGGAGTCAGTTTTGATGCTGACCACATATTCAGTTTGAAAGTGACATTTCTGTCAAGCTAAGAAACATTTAACAATTTAAATTTAGCTACATTAGCTACATTAGCTTTCGTACTGTATGATCTCACCTACTGCACTCCACTCCTGACTTGGAGGAAACATTTCAAATGTTTTCAACTCACACAAGACACAGAAGCAAGCTATGTCATTACCCACATATTTAGATTTACTTGTTTAATGTTAATTTTAGAATTGTTACAATGCTGGCAGAGTTGGTTTTTACAGCACTTAATTAAGACCTATGGCCGTAAAACTAAAACAGCACTTAGCTCTCCAAAAAACACATTTGCAATTTTTTCATTTCTCATTCCAGAGAGTGTGTGCCAACTACAGGGGTATCACACTACTCAGCCTCCCTGATAAAGTCTACTCCAAGGTGCTGGAGAGGAGGGTTCGGCTGATTTTCGAACCTCAGATTGAAGAACAATAATATTCTGTCTTGGTCGTGGGACAACGGACCAGCTCTTTACTCTTGCAAGGATCCTGGACGGGGCCTGGGAGTATGCCCTTCCAGTCTACATGTGTTTTGTGGATCTGGAGAAGGCGTATGACCAGGTCCCCCGGGAGATACTGTGGGAGGTGTTGGGAGAGTATGGGGTGAGGGGGTCCCTTATGAGGGCAATCCAATCCCTGTATGCCCAAAGAGTGAGCTGTGTATGGATTCTCGGCAGTAAGTCGGACTCGTTTCAGGTGGGGGTTGGTCTCGGCCAGGGCTGCACTTTATCACCAATCCTGTTTGTGACATTGACATGGGCAGGATATCGAGGCGTAGTCGTGGTGGAGAGGGGTTGCGGTTCGGTGGCCTGGGGATCTCATCGCTGCTTTTTGCAGATGATGTGGT
>JAODUK010000018.1:6634969-6651702 GCA_027564635.1 Typhlichthys eigenmanni
CTCTCTCTCTCTCTCTCTCTCTCTCTCTCTCTCTCTCTCTCTCTCTCTCTCTCTCTCTCTCTGTCTCTCTCTCTCCCTCTCTATGTCTATCTCTCACTCATGACCGCCTCTCTCTCCCTGTCCATCCACTTCTCTCTCTCCCTCGTGCCTCTCTCTTTTCTTTCTCCCTCTCCTTCTTGCTCTCCGCTTCTCCCCATCGCTCTCTCTCCTACTCCCCTCTCTGTCTCTCCTACTCCCCTTCTCTCTCCCCCCTCTCTCCAAACATCTCTCCCTTTTGCTCTATCCACCACGCCCCTCCCCATCCCTCCCGCCCTGTGTCCCCGACAGCCCAGAGCCAGGGTGGCTTTGGCACACGCCGGTGACCTTGCAGGCCCCCCCCCTAATGGAGGACTTGGCGTGGGTCCACGCTGTGTCACCCAGCCTCTCTCCGATGGCATGTCCTCGCCTCTGAGCCAGCGGATCTGGGCGCTGTGGTCACCTCTAACCCCCCTCCTCCTCTTCCCTTCCCTACCCCTCACCTCCCCCAGAGCCAGGGCACATGACACTGCTGACATTAATTGTCACCATCAACTACAGCTGATAAAAGCCATCACACTTGTTTCACGTCAGGGACTCACCCGGCAGATCACCCGTGAATCTGGAAGATGCAACGAATGACAGTGAAGTGACGCAATGGGGGTTGTGTGTGTGTGAGCTTGTGTTTACGTGTGTGCACGCATGTGTGTTTGCGTGTGTGTGTGTGTGTGTGCGTGTGTGTGTTCACACAACAATGTGTACAGCCCAATGAAGAAGAATGTCAAAACATGTGCAAATCATGTTAGTGCAGTGTAACCCTTAGGAAATAAGGGTGATGGGATTAATGGATGAAGTAGATAATTCCTATCTAAGAGCATTATCTTAGATAGGAATTATCTTAATACTGTTCTTCTGTCAGAGATCTGATATGGCTTTACAACACACCATAGCAAATTCCCAGCGATACAGCAATCATATTCTGATGTTGCCTTTTGTAGATCAGACTGCTTAAAGGCCACAGTTTGATGAATTGAGGTAGAAAAAAAATAAAACACTCTTTACCCTTTATTAAGACAAATCCACATTTAAAGATCTTCTTTAAGATGTATCAAATAATGGAATATATTTTGCGATAATGTGACTCAGCCTACCTTCCATTCCAGAAAGCCTATCCATTTGAAGTTTGTATAATCAAATATCAAGGATGAGTATTACAGGCAAATTACATGAGGCGGTGCACACGTCTATTATTTCAAGTACACGTGGTGATCGACTAGAGATAGCCATAGAAGACTTGTGATTATCTGCATAACGATTTGTCATATGTATCTCTCATTTTGTTATTGCGGTCTAGCCTACACTAGGCTGTGTGCAAAGAGTACGTGCTGATATAATTGCAAAAAATGCAGATAAAATAGACAAATCCTACTTTACAGTTACCATGGATCTCAAACTAACAAAGCAACATAATGGATAATAATATCTAATGATAATAACAACCCATTTTTCATGTGAATCATGTAACTCAATCCATAATTTTCTGATGTAAAAATGTTAACATTTAGTTTGTGAGTGGTATTTAAAATTGAAATGGAATCTTTTTTTTCATCCAGACTTTTTAAATCCAAATGGGCCTTGCCTTAGGATCGCAAGCTGTGCACCTGCTTGTTGGAGACTCAAAGCAATGTGATATGGCCACAGGACATTAAAAAACATTAAACATTAAACTTAAAAATCAATTCCGGAAACTCACTAGTGCAGTGCTGCAGCCTGTAAAAGTGTTTTGGATAAGATAAAAAGGGTGAGTAACACATTTCAGGACCTGTGTTAGAGCAGGATGCAGATATTTCTCTTTTGTTTTTGAGTTCTTCAAATAAAGCAGAGTCATGTAGAGAGAGAGTCGCGTCATCTCCGCTATCACAGCAATGGCGGATCCTCAAAATAGTTCCCTGAAGTTCGCCTAAACACTAAAAGTGCCCTATAAATTCTACTTTATATGTAAATCGGTGCATTTATTGACTACTAATTACCAAAAAATGAAGTAATATATATGTATGTATATATAGTCAAACCCCACCAAGGACTTCCTGGAACTTTTTTGCCTCTCCATGAACCAAATATCGACCTTCTGTTGGCGTAACTTTGTTATTTCCATGGCTCTGTAATAAAGGCCCCATATAACATGTCCGCAGTTTTTTCTTTAACCCTCCCACTGTCCTAAGGCATTTCAGCAGACTAGCAGCAGGGGAAGCGAACCGCGGAATGTCATATGTCCGTGTTGTGGTTGCTGCCCACTACTGGCAAGTGCACCGGGTCATTTTGACCCATAGGACAGCGCGAGGGTTAAATATATACTTTTCTGTCCTTGTTGCAGTGTTCGTCAATATGTTTATGCTAGTTTTTATGGAGCCAGGGCTGTGTAAAAGTCGGATTATCTTCTCAACACGCACATAGAACACATGGTAAGTTAGCAAAATGCGAGGAGATATTTGTTGCTTTTGACAAAAAGTTAATTATCTTACATTTACAGTGTTTGCAATAGCTGAATATACCTTTAACTTGACTGGTCTGAGAGTCGGGGTAGCAGAATAGGTACATTATTGACTGCCAATATATTTTACTTTAAGATAATAGTTATGACTCTTGTAGCGTTCATAATTTAATGTTTAGCCCTTTGCTAGAAAAACAAAATTATCCTGCTTTTACAACAAATTCTTACAAAAGTAAAAACCATTTATGTGGTTAACTACCGTGTGTAGTCACGTGACTACAACCACACAGCTGAATGGAGAACTCAAACAGAGGCAAAACAAAGGCAAAATAATAGTTAATTAATGGTAATCAAGGTACAATGTTTAATTAATCGTGATTTTGATTATAGGTAATATCGTCCAGCCTGACTGCCATGGGAGCAGAACGACTTGCCATCATTGAAGAACTCTGGAAAATCTACAGGACAATGTCAGGGCATCTATCCGTGAACAGACAGTGGGCTTGGAGCAAGACAACCACCTTGAGTCTGTCAGTCTACCACAGAATGTCTGAAGCAGAAATAATTTGCATTTTGAAATGGCCGAATGATCTCCTAGTCCAAACCTTAAAAAACCTTAATCCAATTGAAACGTTGGCATGACCTAAAGCAGGGAGTTCATGCAGGAAAGCCCAGCAAAAACATCACTGAGATGAAGCAACTCTGTAAGAAAGAATGAGACACTCAAGACAATCAAATGTGTTACTGTAAATGTTAGCTTGAAGTAATTGCTGCTCAAGAAAGTCAAACCAGCTACTGAAAGCATAGGTTGCATTTAAATATTATAATTTTGATAATTAAATATACAATGGGAGTATGTGATAATGTATACTACTTGTTCTGGCTGCATTTAGTGTATCCTTCTTTCTTTCTTTTTTAATTATTAATTATTTGCTAAGTAAGTATTAATTTGAAAGGGTATCAATTTCAATAATATTGATATTGCTCCAACAATTGTTCTAACATGCAAAAATGTACAGTGTATAGGTTCAAACTGAAACTATAGGATCAATAATGAGATTATTTCCTAGTTCTGTTCTAAGAGGCAAGCATGACTTGCTTACATCTATTGATATGCTGACAGTCCAAATAACGTCTTGTTTGTCCAAAGGCTTAGTACAAATCAATATACTTGTCAAAGTTCAGTGACATTGTGTTCATTGGCCATCACATGATTTATTGATGTATAGAATATCTTCTTCCATCGGTCCATGTTAGGGACCTTCATTACACTGTAACACAGCTGGCCATTGCAATAGAGACAGAGCGCATATACGTGCCGCCCACGCTGGGTGGGAAAGCATTCCATAGCTCTCCATTGACGTTGTATTGCGTTATGCTAAGGTAACGTCATTTCTGACTTCTACCAAAAAATGTAAACCTACCTAAAAGTTGTTGTGTAACAGGATGCACTGCCCACAAGTTAAAGAACCCAGACATAAGATTGCATAACCCATAGAACCGAACAATCAAGGTTTTGAGGAGAGATAAGCACATACAGGCCACAACACGCAATGCATTATGGGGCATTATCAGGGAGGAATGGGTCAATTGTGGGATCCTAACATTCAATATGCCTATGTGTGGTGACTGGATGACAAAGCGTGCCAAATTACTAATTTAGCATGGTGAAATATCAATAATAAATTATCAGGTATTGCATTTTGGAATACCGTTTGTGTCTACCTAGGTGTATTCAATGCAATATGACGTATGTCTCTATTGCCTGTCTCCTTTTCTCCTTCTCCACTATTTTTTTCAGTTCGACAGCTTATGAACACTTAGTTCTGGGTTCTTTAACTTGTGGGTAGTGCATCCTGTCACACAACAGCTTTTAGGAAGGTTTCAGCTTTTTTGTAGCAGTCAGAAATGACGTTAGCTTAGCGGCAATGCAAAGTCAACGGAGCGCTGAGGACGCCCTCCCCCTCCCGGCGGGCGTGGTTTTCAGAGTATGACACGTTGCGCTCTGTCGCTCTGGTAAATGGACATTTCCTCATTTGGAAGTGCACCACAACAAAAGGTATTTGGTCCAATGATTAATAATATTTTGAATTTAATAATTGTTTGTCTTTTTTTCCTCATAATTATTATTTACTTTTTCTTTATTGATTTTTTTGTATAATATATAGTTTGTAAAATATGACATACTATGTCTGTGTATTACAGTACACAGTAGCATTTCAATAACTACTTGTTTTGAGCAGGATATTTCTATATTGCATAGTACTAGCAGTGTTTTGCCACCTATCAACCAGACGTCATGCCGGCATTTAAAGGTGAGGTCAGCAATTGTAAGGTAATACACTTTTTTTGTAAAATTTTGCGAATATCTATTCACGGTCACGTCCATTATTTGTACAAAATATGAATGTGTTCCTGACACACCTCATAGTGGTCAGACACAGTAATACACATCAATGCCTTATATCGTTTTTAAATCTACTGGAGAGTGGCTGCAACAGAAGGGAGAATAAGGGAAGCAAGAAGATGCTGCTCTGCACGGACGGTTTGTCATCTGAGGTGAGAGCACCACAACAGAGGTAAACAATGGGTGTTTTCGGTAAAAGCTGGATGCAGTCAGACAGTAATAAAAAGAAAAAGAAGGGGTGGGGGAGCAAGGGGAGAGGGAAACAGCCGCTAGTCTTTCTGTGGGGACTCTGCCAGACTCCATTTGTCTGAGCGTGTAGCACACTCTGTCACCCGCCATAACTACCCATCAACCCCCTGGATTTTTCACCTTCAACAATTGCGTGTGTGTGTGTGCGTGTCTGTCGAGAGTAGGCCAAGAACATACGTGTTTGTTTATGTGTGTGCGTGTGTGTGTGTGTGTCTTTGGGTCCCCACAGTTGGGTTGTGTGGGTCCAGAGTGTGTTGTTCTGATGTGTGAAGCATCATGAGACACAGGTAGCGATAGCAAATGACGGTCTTGTGTGTCGAAGAGTGTGGAGCTCTGACCTGCTGCTGGGAAGCCATTGCAAACACAAGGCCTCTGTTTCTGCTTATGGAGAGCGGCCATGTCCTGCTGCCCCCTAACCAGACGATGTTGATGTTCCTCTCCTGTGAAGATGAGAGGTATATATGATGGGTTGGAGTATGGGGAGGAGCTAGCCATTAGCACACCACTATTCTGCAGTTTCAGGCAGCTTCAATATGAACATGCCTATTAGTTGGCTTTTTTTTTATTGTGTTTTGTTTTGTTGGGGTTTTTTTGTGAGGAATTAAAAAGAAATCCAGGTGCGGTGAGAACCGATGCAAATCAATCATTTTATTTTGAGAGCGATAATTTATGATGTGCTCGAGGGGTTACAGATTCAATCTCCACCATGTTCCCACTGTCATGTCCCATGTTTAGGGCTGTCATCAGTCTTCATCAGGCAGCCCCTCTCCTCCCCAGCCACCCCCCATCTCCACAGCCTCGATTTATCCCACAAATAATTGATTATGACAGGTTGCATGCAAACAGAGTGGGAGCCGTACGTGATTAATCACTTTGTTCGATTAATTATGGCTGATTATGCACTTTAAGCGCCAATCTCACAGCAGCTAAGCACTGGAAGGGCTCCCATATATTCATTATCCTTACCTGGGGTCGGGAAGAGAGTACCCGAAAATAGTTAAAATCACAACAGTGTCACTCAAATGATGGGGGATTTGCATATTTTCAGCCAGAAATTGTATTTTCGTTTTCCTGTCTCAGCAAATATATTGGAGATGTTTTTTATTTTTTTTTTATTTTTAGGAGAACTATTTAATTCACCACTGACATTTGTAATCCGTGAATCCTTTTGGCAATGTTTCATGCCTTAAGTCCAAAGGTAAATTGTAAAAGGCTTATTGCCCTCTCTGCATGACTTTGCTTGATATCCATTCAAAGTAATATAATGTCATTCCCTTCGCCAATTGCTAATCAGATCACATATGCAGGTTCACAAAAAGGCAATTAAGATTCAGTGAAACATGTAATTTAATCACACAAAAATTACAAATATTAATGTTAAGAGTGCAATATTCAACCACTTTTCTGGCCCACTGTATCATTCAAATGGAGTGACCATACACAGTACAAAGAACATATCTTAGGCCGAGCATGAGTCCTGTCTCAAAGTCAATATATGTCTCCAATAGCTTGATGTTGCCATTGTCTACAAGACGAGTCCTTCTACCAGGGCATGTTGTCAAGCATTTACTTGTTTCACTGTGTTTTCATTGAGAATTCTGCTTCTACCCTCAGCATCAATTAAGGTTGACTTCCAACAATCTATAGGCCTATCAGTAAAAACATGTTCTTGTTGGACCTGGCATTAAGTCGATTCCTTCCAAATTACAACAAATTAAAGGAAAATAGACAACAGCAGCCAATATGTAAGGAATAGCTTCACTAACTTCTAATTGTAACAATACACTACTGAGGATTGTTAATTTGATGAGTCTTAATTCTTCAGGGGGTAATTCTCATTTCCAGCCACCTACACAGAATACTATATTTCTTTCTCTTAAGAGCTATGACGAATAAAGTTGTGGGAGGCTCAGATAACAGTTGTAAATTAAATTTTATGATTATTTTTCAAGATGAAGCGAGTTGCTGTATATATTTAGATAATACAGAGAGTGCTGGATATTTTGCTGATTCTTTGGAGGTAAACTGAGAAAGTGGTCCTTTATATTTCACAATGGGGGGAGGAATTGGAGAGGGAATTAGCATTGTTTGTATCAACACTTGGCCTGGTACACATATTTATATACAGTACAGAGCGTCACTTTGGATAACACTCTTGTTTCCTCGTATATCAGTGCGTGTGTCATCTATTGTTGTCAACACAACAGAATACATCCAAACAGCGTCCTCAGATAGGAAAATATCTTCCCCATTAATTCATCAGGGGGTACAGCATCTTTTGAAGAAAAGGCACAGAGTACTGGAACACAGTGGCGATACAATATAGCACTCAGAAAGCCCCGGACAATAAATTAAGAGGCTGTTAAGCAGATAGGGAAGCTAAGCAGAGCACCTGTCTTCTCTCGTGTACACCGTAGACTGCTGATCCAGGGAGTCTGTGAAGTCTGTCCTGGAGTAGAGTCTTCTTATTCCTCAGAGCGTGTCACCAGAAGCCAATACTTGGTCCCATCACTGTGATAGATGGAGGTATAATCACACACTGACACCCCTTGACTGGGAATCGCAGCCCGATTGATCACACTGTATGATTTTGGGCACTGGGTGCTTGATACTTGAACTAACTTAGCTGACAGTTTTCCTTTTCTAAGGTCAGAATTGTTTAAGCCAGTGGCTGCTTCTAAAGGCTGCTGACCCGTCTTACAGGCAGATTGCTGGACGGTAAGGTTCCGCTAAAGTTGAAAGGATTATGTAGGATTTACTTAATCTCTATGCTAATTACTGTATTTTAGTCACAATATAAAGTAGCAGGATAAGATACTGTAACTACAACATGTAGTGAGTATTTTGGACTTTAAACGTATATCCTTACTGATAATATCATTTATATTGGTATTGCCACTGAGCAATATGAAGAACCTTACACACAAGTAGTAACCATCTAGTTTACAGGCTTCGCAACCATTTTATGCGACTGAATTCATATCTAATGCCTGCATATTGTAGCTCACATCAGAGACAGCTAACAGATAGTGAAACTACATACAGTAGCATCACAGCAAATTGTGTTTACGGCACGGTTTTAGTCAAACATTTAATGCCGTTTTCAAAGGCATAAGCATCAAGACATTCAGCCTGCCGACTTTTAACTAATGGTTTCAGACATCTTATAATGGCAGTGTGTAGCAACGCTGAAAGAAACAAACCTTGAAGTTGCACAAGACCATTTCCATGGTCTCTTAGAAATCGGAGTACATTCCAGAAATGAAAGCTTGCACCATTTAACAAGTGAGATCAAAGACAATGACGAAAGGATAAACACATGCATTTAGTGAACCATGTGATCCTTGGAGATCTTCAAAAACACAATTAAAGAAGGGAAACAAACAGATATGTCATTCTGGAAAGAAAAAAAATAACACTAGAGGAAATGCAGTGCTCATTCTTCTCTTAAACAATTAAATCCTTGTGTATTACAGCCCGCCTTTACTGAATAACTCTTCAGGCTATATAACAATTTTTCTTAGTGTTATTTGATAGGATGTCATCTTATTTTTCCTTCCATACTCTGTTTTAACTATCTTTTTATCCCCAGCCCCTCTGTCTTTATAACACTTTGAGACACAGAAGCCATCTCATTCCATTCAAGGGCAAAATCAACTTGGCGGAAAACGTGGTAAGACAGATGACGTAAAGTAGCGTGCACGACACCGGCATTCGACTCATTGGATTAATAAAATCATTAAACTGCATATGGAAGCCCTTGCCATTCCACGTGGGTCTTCGTAGTGTTTCACCTTGTCTGCTCTGCAGCGCGCGACCCTCTGTCTTGTTGAGAGATGAGAGGTGGTTAGCCTCCGCGCTCGCACTGCGTGTCGCCGCCAAGCTCGTCCGCTAGCCGCCACATCTGCCTCGCTCAGAGCCATTGATTACCTGATGCAAGCAAAAAGCCAAGTTCGCCGCCCTGATAATTAATCCTACCGCAGCCTGTTAAACAGGCCCAACAAGCCACCGCTCCCCAAGCCACACAACCTTGCCCGCTTCTCCCCTTCCCCTGTCCCCTGTAATCTGCTATTTATTGATGCAGGCATGCGATGGGCTAAACGAGGCCTGAGTGATGGAGGATCAGTTATGAAAGTACTCATTGAATTTCTTGTTTTTTTTAGGAGGGAAACTAAAGTATGAAGTCAACTTCACGCATTGTTTTCCTCTTTCACACATTGCTCGACCTGCTGAGGCTTGTAACATAGTTGTACAGTATGCATGCATGTGGGGTAAAAATAAAACAACAGTCAAATATGTCTGACACCCACACCTCTCATACGGTGCCCAGAGAGGCAAAGGGGCCACCATGAAATTTCACACCACATTATTATCTACAATTTTCTTTGTCTTCAGGGGTACGGGGGTTGTTGGTCAGGGAAAGGAAAACTCCCCTACACCCGTCCTTGAATGTGAGGGTGAAAATTACCCAGCCTACTCTATGGGCTTGGAACGACATCAAATCTAATCAAGCAGCAGGTGAGAATTTTTTTTTTCGTGTTTTGTTCCGGGTTTTTTTTTGCATCCCTCGCTCAATGCCGTGGCGTCCAGTATAAATAGGCCGGTGTGGCGGAGCGAGTCACATCTCATTTGGCGAGTTGTGTTTCAGGGCTCCTCCACCGAGACGCCGGCCACCGAGGGCGGCGGGAAGAAAGCGGAGGCCTGCTAATGGACAGGGAGCTGGACCCAGAATATACAATCCCCGCAGTGAACCCATTCGTCGAGCCCCCTCCAGCATTACCTCGGTGTGTACAGTACACACATGCAGCGCGAGATGAAGCTATTTTTCCTTTGTTCCTTTGCATGGTGGAAAAAGGGACAGACATTGAGAACAACATTATTCACCTCCGCTTACCCCAGAAGTAGGACTTTCAAATAACGCACCCTGTATAAGATATACAATATGTAGCGTATGGCTCAACTTAAAACCTGTTCATCAGCAACTATGAAACGAGAAATTACTAAAATCTACAGCAGCTCATACAGGAATATAAATCACTATTCAACCAACTGACTATGTATGACTAGTGGTGATTTTAAAATAATGGAAGGTTAAAAATGGTGAGACAACCATATTGATTTTAAAAGATCCACAGATTTGGTCACGTTGTAAATAAATCTAGATAAATTCCATTCAAAATAATTAGGCACTGCCAATATGTTCAGTTATTAGTAGGTTATCACTAACCTTACATGCTAGATGGACTGTTATTCACAAGGCCATCTGGGAAGACATGCATCTTAATTGTTTGTAAAGGGCAGGTACTTTCAAAAAACACTTGGCAGTTGATTGGACGATCTAGTTCTGGTTGTTTTCACTGTCAGCAAACCTAAACTACACCACACACCTTACTGCCCATATAACTATAAATACAGAGCTGATTGGTTTAGTTCTGTTGCTACTCTGACATATTTGCAATGATTCCTAGGCTTTCCAGACTGATTCTCAAGGAGAAATTAAACTGAAGCTGACTAATGTTATCACCACCACTTTCAAAGACTCAACTAGCAAAGCTATAATGATTTTCAAACACAGGTGCTAGCAAGTGATTGCATCACCCTCACCCAGACAAGATCCACAATTATGACTTGCAAACACAAGTCCTTCTTGTTAATGGCATCATATGAACTACTGAACTGGACTGAATGGTTTTCAATCGTACAGTAGGTTTTCAGACTGATGCAGGGCTAAACTCTTTTTGAGCTCATTATCAGCATGTGGCAGCAACTCAAAGACACATGGTAAATAGATTTTGCTATTGGTCAGAACAAAGGTAGAAATGTGATCTAAGTGACTCTTAGAGTTTACACAAAATTGTGGGAAAAAAACACAGAGTTTCAGTTCTGGTTGGTGAAAATGCCTTAGTATAAGGTCAAAGAGGTCGAGAGAAAGAGAATTGGTGGACTCTAACCTGAAAGTGGATGTGCAACAGCAGTAGAAGACCACACCATGTTCCCCTCCAGTGGCCACTTTAATGAGCGTACATACCTAATAAAGTGCTTGATTGTACCTCTGAATGTGCAATCTACAACCACACATATAAACCCCAGATCCCAAGGAGCCCTTAACAAGAGCCTATGGGCCACCAGACGTCTCATTAGACAACCTTAAGTAGTTTATAGGACTAGCGGCTTGCTCAGAAAGTTGGTGTATCTAGGGGGTAACACTGCTCTGTTGCATATACAGCAGGAGCAGTAGAGGATGGTGGAATATAAGGACTCACCAGCTTCTCAAGATGCTCCCAGCAAAACATGGATTAGGTGGAGATTATTAAATGTCAGCTCTTAAGACCAATACTTTTCACAGCCTCAAAGTAAATCAATACTACTTATCTTTGATAAAAGAGGCAGAGGCGATGTGCCAGTATACTGTAGCAGTCTGACAGCCCCCCCCCCACACACACACACACGCACACACACGCACACACACACACACACACAAATGCACTCGTTCTCTTACCCAAAGAGGAAAACCTTTACTAATCGAATTTGAAAATCCGATAACAACAAATGTTTCCCGAAATGCAACACAATGCATTTGGAATATAGCTATTCCATCAGGAATCTATAGGAGCTAAACACATTTTCTCTCTTCCTCAAAATCATCCTTTCATGGTATCTGTTTTCTTTTTCCCCCCAATTACTCTTTCTCTGTATATAACTAAAAAATGTAAAATAAATGGCATTATGCAACACAATGCTGAATCATAATATTTTCTGGCTGCAAAAAGGCATTTGGGACATTGTTGGACGTTCCTGCTTGGCATCAGTGGGTGTGTGTCTGCCTGCCTGAGTCTCCCGCCAGTCATTTATCTGGACGCATACATTCTGGCTACAGTCACGTCCAAAATACAGTAATTATACAAACAGAAATCTTGCTCCTTTCTGCTCTCATTCTCTGTCACTCATGCAGAGTCTTAGAGGGGAAAATGAACAGGCTGTGCTTAAAGACCAGACATTTCAATGAAGTCGTCAAGTGCTGAAGGCGACTACATTTTTTGGCTGTAGACAAAACAGTACTTTGCCTACAAAACCATCTTTAATATCATCATTATAGTATCTAATGTTTATACAGTATTTGGACTATGAGAAATATCTCGATTAAATATATCAATATTTAATTTGTTTGCTTTGGCGCAAACAAATGTAATATTGACGAGTGTTTGATTTAAGCTACATTGGAAGCCATTTTAAAACATATTGTTATTATTATTGTTAACTATGAAGGACAGATAGCCAGTCCTGATGAGAAACCGACCAAACTGTCGCTGACCAATCATTTCTTTAATCAACATAAAATCCAACAGCAACACCTACCCTTTAGATGTACTGTAGGTGTTACTGTTATTGCCTCCAGTATGCTGTAAAATGTAACCTAACTCGTCCAGAGGTATGCATCTGTATATTTAACTTTTAACTATTGGTTAATAACTTACTGGTGACTACAAATCAATGACTTGTCTGATTGGTGTAAACCATTCAATCTACTAACAACTTAAGTGTCACACACACGTGTGATTGTCACATTTTTGAACAGGTGTTGGGGCTGTTCTGTGTCAGTGTCACGGGCTGTTATTTAGTCCCTCTCCATCCCTGGTAATCATTAATTGACCGCCGATTTAAATACACATGCAGAAGGCAGCATAGCAACTGCCTTATGTTTTTAAAACAAATGTGGGACAAAGGCACACATACTGTAGAGCCTTTTCTCTGATCTGGCCTCTGTGCTGTGACCGATGTTTTCGCTGAATATTTTGATTCTGCTTCATGCTGAAAAAAAAAAAAAAATCAATTTTCGCAAAGGCGCCTAGATTGACATCAACATATATTGATGGTAAACAAACAAATCGCAGCGGCTTTGTCGATAGCCGTATGGGGCTTGCTTACATACCTCATCTCTTTTCTTCCAAAACAAATGGTCGACGCAACGCATTGCGCCTGAGCTCACATTATGCCGTCTATAAGCAGGTATAGGTGGGTTGAAGTTCCAAGTGCCTCCATCCAAGTAATAGGCTACATGCTATTAGTGTGCTTTTTCACTGTGTGTATATGCGTGTGGAGGTGCGCTTGTGAGGATATGTGTTCCGTGTAGTTTATGGTGTTTCTCAGCAGCTGCATCTGAATCATAATTATACGTAATATTGCGAGCAAGGCAGCCCCTGCTGTTGTTTTTGTCTCCCCTCTCCTTTTTTGCCTTCAATGAATATCCAATGCTCTCACGCTGGGCGTAGAAAACCGCACGGCTCTTTCTCAGATACTGTGAGTCTGGAGGAGTGGAGGGTGGGTTTGCGGGGTGTCTTCCCTTAGTTTTGCCTGCTGGCTTTGACAGGGATGTGAGCAGCAGGCCCAAGACAGGACATGAGCACACAGCTCATATCTGGGCTGTTCCATACCCCATCTGTGAACAAGACAAGTCTAGATCTGCACCACCTCTTCAGCTGTCTTTAGGACATAAATGGCATTCCACATTAACTTCACATAAACAAAACATCCCTATGTGAGATGCATATATAAAGTCTCAACATGACGGTGTTAGATAAAAGAGGAACAGTATATCAGGTAAGCTTGCTAGCTTAAGAGGGTATAAAAAGAGAACAACTGTGAAACATTAACTCAGACAAAGAATTTGTTGAATAATCGCAACAATCGCAGTCATGCCAGCCTTGATTTTGAAGGATAGTCTATTTACTGCATTTGGCCATATGTAGTATGTTTAGTAGATGTGTCCCGCTAACATCGCCACGAACAAAGCCTCTAACATAAATGATTTCTTCTTCTCAGTGTTTGTTCTCTAACGCACTAATGCAAAGCAACTGCCTGAAGCAGCAATATAAACAGATTATCCATTCAACTCAGGTTTATGTGGTTCTTTTATCCAAGTCACAGAACTGACAAGCACATTGTAGACAGTGATATTTGCTCTGCAGGCAACAAACATTAACAAATTCAATAATGTCAAATTCAGACATGTACAGTACGTAGTTAGCATACTGTAACAAGAGGCAAGCAGCCATTTTAGAAAGTCATGAAGTCAGTAGACTGAATAAACTTTGGTTAAACAATCATGTTAAACATAATGCTTTATTGAAACCACCCGAACTAAACTGAACCAAACTGGAAAACAGAAACAAAGTAGATTATTTTCATGATTTAATATATGTGGATTCTAATTTTATATATATACTGCATATAAATATGTATATGTGTGTGAATGTAACAGGAATACAGTATACTGTATGTATACTTTATCTAAACTGGCTTCTTGTTACTTACTAGCCTGTTGTAACCACATCATATTCACTTTGTGAATAGGACTGGCCACGCTCCATTGGAAAGTTTTTGAAATCGTTTCCTCCTACTTGAATTTCATGAAACTGAACTTCATTTTGAAACTGTTGACATTGCTATTGAAATTGCTACAACATTTTTGATCACCTCATCTAGTTCTACCATCATTTCGAAATACACTTACTTCAACGCCATCTCACTAACCCACCCTGATTGGCCACCAGCAGTGTGGCTGTGAAAACACTAATGAGATCAGGGTTTCCAGACTAAAATCTCAGATAAATAAATTTAGCTGAGAGCATAGTCGGGCGGAGCCAGGCTAGTTACTTACAGGACTCGTATTCCTTACATAGCATTGCATGGCCAGGCACCTGCATATATAGCCGATCTACTTTGCTCCCATTCTACAGGTCTAAGTAGTTACTTTCAGACCCACGTCCTCCTCGTCTACAGACCAGTGGGGATCGAGCCTTTGAGGTCGTAGCACCCTAAATCTGAAATGCTCTAGCCACCATGTTAGGTTTGCCAATTGTGTTGACTCTTTTAAAAGGCAGTTAAAGACAGTCATATGGCCAATCTGTTCATGTATAGTCTGTTTTTATTATGTGTTTTATGACATATTTCATTTTGTATTGTATCTTCTATTGTCCATTACATTTATTGTTTATGAATTGTGTATTTTATTATTGCAACTGTGAAACACCTTCTGACTATTGTTTGTGAAAAGCGCTACTGAAATAAACTTTACTTACTACTATATCTATAGTTAATCATAAATCCCAAATAAAAAATGTGCAACTAATTATCTTGGCAGCTGCTATGAGGGAACATTTTTTTTATATTTTGTGAATTTGTTGAATATTACAACACATAACACAAAAACACAACCTTGATGTTTTATGAGTCAAAATGAGTCACATTATGTGAAGTAACCAAGTACAAATACTTAAGTACTGTACTTGAGTCACTGTTTCAGGTAGGCTCTCTGTACTATACGCAAATATTTGTTTTTTTCTGAAAATGTTTAACTTTTACTCCTTACATTTTCAAAACAGGCTCTTTACTTTAGGGTTAATGCAATTGAAAGGAATTGTTCATTTATATTGCATCATTGTGCGCCTTCCCATTAACGTCACGACCAATTTCAACCTAAATAGATTGGACAAAACCTGAAAAAGACAACCTTAGTACGCCTATCATTGGTGCATATTAGTGCTGTCAAGTCCATGAAGAGAAATGTTTGAAGCTGTCCACTCAAAGAACTATTGCTGGCGAATGCATTGTCTTGTGCCAAGCCAAAATGCACGAGCACTAAAAAAAAGATAACATTTCATACATGGTCACAACTTATTGTTACATAACTCAAACAGTTCCATAAACAACAATAACAACAGGACGTTTCTTTGCAAAACAAGAATATGTCTCTATTGTTTAGAAATCACTGCACTAATGGAATTAATCAGACATTATTCCCAATGCTTCGATATGTTTTATTTAAAATTGTCCTCTGAAGTAGTTTTGCTATTGAGCAGGCTACATAAGCCTAATCAATTACAGAAAGCCATACTGTATACACCATCTACATTTTCAGTAGCAATGCTAGTCAACTATATCTTCTGCATTTGGCCACAGATTCTCATCTACAGTACAGTACATCACATTGTACTGTACAGTATGTCATTGTGGGAAATACACCTGGTGCAATACACCTAGGGAATCATCTTTATCGTATGCATGTGTGCCTGATTCATCACTGGTAAAATGATGGGAAGCATAATGTATAACTATAAGACAATTCTGCAGTAACAAAGCAAATTGCAATCTTTTTATAGTTGGTGTTTTGTTAGAGTTTGAATTGAATTTGTTTTAAAAATGTGAAAATTGGCGTGTAGGTATTCTACATATAGTTTTGTTGTGGTAATGTCTGAGTGAGAAAATAACCCATGACATTTGAAATATGTAGTCACTGCATGCAGTAAGAATAATCTACAGTTTAGCCCACATACTGCTGTGCTCATTACCGGTATGTGAATTTTCAATTTTTTGGTGGGGCGGTGGGTTCCTGTAAAAACACTGTATTACATGTATGAAATATTAACATTATTTAGATTATATGTTATTCACACCGGGTCATATCTACCCTCCAATTTTAACTGCACCTTAGTTCCCACACACCTTATCTCCACTCCACCATACAACACCTCACAAGTCACGACATGCATCCAGCACAATACAATACATTCA
>JAODUK010000018.1:6651802-6665198 GCA_027564635.1 Typhlichthys eigenmanni
GCAAAAATAAAAAACGAAATAAGCATCTATAAATTTTAATTAATCATCCACAGTCTGTGTGGGCGTGTATATGGCTGTAAGGGGATGGGTAGAGAATTGTATGGTTTCATATGTGCTGGAGGGGGAGGAGTAGAGAGGAGTGGAAGCCACTCAGCATAGTTTAAATTTGTCCTGTAATGCCGGTTACGACCACAAGAACAATTTTGGAAGCAAAACGAGCAGGGAAGGAACTCAGAACATCCTTAGGCGTATGCTGGGCATTCATTTATACAGGCACACCCAAGCGAGGACATCGCTTGATTACTCACACAGCTTTGTGTTTCCATTACTGCACATTTGTTTGTGTCTGTTCAGGAGTTGTTGTTCTGGTGGAGAACAATATAGCCAAGTCCTCTGGGTAATCCAAATGTATGCAGCTCAAGTAGAGCCTCAGGTCAAGGACAGTGTAAACTTGAGTCTGACGGCCATTGTTGTAAACAGAGCAGCCACTTACCTGCCAATCATCAGCCGTCACTGGAGGACCGGACACAGATCTGCAATATCAACAGTCAGCAGGCAAACAACAACTGTGTGTATGTATATATGCATGTGTGTGTGTGCGTGTAGGTGTGTGTGTGTGTAGACAGCTTTGCATCCAGAGTGCTTTTGACCTCAAGGGTGAGACAATTTGGAGTTTCTTCCAGGCGTGTGAGTGGAGAAGATGTGGCGGATCACACCGATCCTGTCGTCCTCTATCAAACCGCAGGTTATTGCTAATCAGAAGCGACGTACAGTGTGGTGTGTCAGTTCAATCACCAGCCACGGTAGCCTCAACGACTGTGTTATTGTCTGAGATTGGTTTCCAAGTCGTGATGACGGTAATAAAACCTATTTCATAAATCTTAAATGTTCTTGGTAGGAAATAACTAATAAAAGTGCAAAGTAGAGAGCGGTGATTAGGCTCTTTACAATGTCTGAAATTACATTTGTCTGGTAGTTTTAAGATTTAAAAAAATTGCTCATTTACCAAAAATAGACTTCATACAACCAGGACAAACTATACAGGAAATCACATAAGACAGCTGCAGCTTTTAATATGCCTGCATTTTTCTTTTATACATTATTTTTATGTTTTAGTACAGAGCACCTTCATACAGTATCATCACCTTAGTTACAGTATGTGCCAATTAGTGTATGTGCTTTTTGTTAAAAGAAGGAACCAAAATAATTGGACAGTACATTGGAATATTATTTTTATTTGGATTATATAGTTTTGTGCATTTAAATTTTCATAGAACACCCTTTGACATTACTGTATACAGTACATCTACATAAAGTAATATAGTTTGTGCTTACTTCTATGATTTAAAGGGTCACAATAACCAAATAGATATTGCATATTCATATAAAAGATATTGCCATGGAGCTTTGGGTTCCATTCTCCTACATCCTCGCTGCAGTTTTCATCTCAACATGGCTGCTCAATCGCATGTTTATCATCCATGACATTGGATAAATGTGTCTTTCTCAGAGTCACCTCATAAAAACCTCATTTGAAGAAGTTTAGCTGAGATTAGCCCATTAGCCAAATTACCTAGCCAAGCAGTTGATTTCCAAACGCTGTGTCTTCAATCTGCAACACAGCATGAGACCTCACTCTGAGACAGTGTGAGGGGGGAAGAGGGAGGAGGATAACAGAGGAAATAGCTCAGAGTACACAAGAAAGAACTCTAGCCATGGAACATTTTCCTTCTCTCCAACGCATCAAAAGCATGAGTCACCTCACCTTCACAGCAGATGCAACCTTAAAGAGGGGAAAACAGCCTTTGTTTTTCCATAGAAACTTTACCCTGACACAGTGTGCTGATCTGTTATTTAACATCACAGGGGAGTTATTTTCAAGTATTTTAAGTGTTCGGCAACACCAAACAGGCTTAGACAACAGGCTGATTGTGCTGTATACAGTAGATAGATATATTTAGACTGCATGGAAGCTCCATACTGTATATTAGAGTAATTCTGGTTATGAGGCTTTCAGTTCAATTAAAGAATAATTACTCCTCCGGTAGTACATCTCACTACACCATTATGGAAAGTCATATGTAAACAAATATGTACAACAATTCAGTGGTGGCTGGTGATTTATATTCCAGGGGGGGCTGTTTGAGATGATCCGATTTTCTTTCATGGAAACTGGGGACATTTACAGTTCAGTGGTCAATGTGTCATTAACCTATCCAATGTTATGATACATTTAAAGAAAGGGGGGGACATTCATAGCCTATACAGACGAAACAAAATATTACAGAAACAGTGTCTGATCTGAACAAGTGGTCTTGGGAATCTGAGTAGAATAAGAGCAGAAGGAAACATGAGCTTGATTCACTTGACACTTGTTTTAGTATCTGGTGATTTTTCCACAGCAGATATTAATAACACTATATTTGTATTAGCCTATCCAGATGGGGAGGGGGTGTATAATAAAAATGTGTACAACCGTATTAGGGAAATCAAACCTCTCTGCAACTCGGCCCATGTATCACAGGGCAAACACAAAGTGCCGTTGCTACTCGGACACATTCAAAATGATTCCGAGGCTTTCCAGACTGATTCTCACAGTGAAATTAAACTGAAGCTCGCGAGATCCGGATGGTCCGGTTGATCTGAGCCAAGTTTGTAGTTTTCCTGTTAAAGTTCTTCTCACAAATGGAAGATTGATAAATTGTATTTTGGCTCAGCTAACTGGATGTGTAATGAATATATAATCCTGCGTCATAACGTCACTACATCTGTGTCCCTGTCTGCTTAGGGCGCTGATTGGCTATATTTATGTAGCTCAGTGGCAAGCCGTGGGGAATATTTTTGAGGAAGCAAAGTGATACAAATAATCTCCGTTCCGGGGGGATGGGGGGGAACACCTGGGACCTGCGCACGCCTGCCGGGGCCACTGCAAGCTGCCCACCACCCGTATAGAATGCTCCCTCATAACATGATGCCACTGACATGCCACTTAATTGACAGTAAATAGGCTACTATATGAAGAATAACCTAAAACAATGAATACTCAAATTAATTTAGTTTAAATTAATTAATTAATTTAGTTTAAAAGTTTACGTTCGCATTGCCCACCGGGTCGCACACTTCATCTACTGTAGTGAGGTAGTCTTCTATGATGATTGCTATCGCATAAATGGTAGTAAGTTACACTTGTCAATATGGACATGCTACACGTTGTTAGAACAGTATCTACTCAATCATTCATTCATTTAGCCAAACTGCATGGAAACGAGGAGCAGCAAAGTAGCATAAGTGATTCAGATTTACCTACATGATGAGAACGGGATGATGTGATAGAGCACCCAGTAGCCTACGCACAATGTTCTCGGGTTATCGTGTTATCGTGCACTTCCCAGTGCCCACCACCCATATGAATATGTTCCCTCATATCTGACTGACAGAAATGCTGCTTACTCAGTAATGGACAGTAACTATATTATGAATAGTCTGTCATTCACAAACTCAGCCTGAAGACATTTAAAGTTTTACGTTCACCAAACACTATTACTCTAAGCTGTTGATGTATGTATGATGTGACACTGATGATCACATTTTTGTCAAAATCAACATGCTAGGCTACACATTGTTAGAACATTTAGGTTAGGCCTATCCACAATGCAATCATTCAGTTAGCCTAGCAAACTAGCAATGTAATTGCTTCAGAACATACCATTTGGCCTATGTAAACAAAATACAAACCTTTACTTTTGAAGCAACCATAAAGTCTGAATATGTGTCCACAACTGCCAATTCCTTGTTTGTATTCCTGTATAACCTAAGTGGTTTTTCATACATATTATTCATAGTTGTGAATGTCTTCATGTGTCCATTAGGCCTGCTCACTGTGCTCAATGAAAGCGCTGCTGGCTTCCTCTGAATAGTCTTGACTAATCACAGTTTGATACGTGACCTGGAGATATCCTAATTTGATTGGTTAATCTTAAAAAAGAATTTACCAAGGGACGTCCCTGCTAGAAAATACAGCATAAACCAGCATGAATTCTATGCTGGTCCAGGCTGGTTTATACTGGTTAGTGCTGGGGTAGTGCTGTTCCAGGCTGGTTTATACTGATTAGTGCTGGGGTAGTGCTGGTCTAGCTGGTATACCAGCACACCAGCAACCAGCATGGGATGCCGGGGTACCAGCAAACCAGCACCCTACTGTATGCTGGTTCAAGCATGCAAAACATACCTTATGCTGGTGACCAGCAATGCTGGATTTTTTCGGCTCAGACTCCTCACCTCAGTATGAGTGCAATATCGTGTTTCACCACACACTTACCATTCATTTTGACTTGAGGGGCACTGTTTCACTCATTGTAGGATATGAGAAACATAGAAGAAGAGAGATTGCACTAATTCGGTGCTGTTCCTGTCATCAGCGATCGGCCGCACTCAATGGGCGATTCTTCTAGCGCCCAAGAAGAGAGAGATGGGATGAAAGTTATGAACGGGAAGCACATTTTTCACTCAAACAAATTGATAATGATTATATTACACAATGTTCATATGTAAGAAAGACATATTGGGAATTGTTTAATGTAAACAAATGTATTCTAACAGTTTAAATACACAGATCCACTAGGGAGGGTGGCACTCTAGCGCCCTCTATTGATCAGCTACCACTTCAACAATTAATGAAATATTCATTATAATTATAAAACTGTTTGCAACGTGAAGCTGCATCAAAGAAATACAACTTAACTTCAAGTGGAGTCATTTGTCATGGCAACAGAGGAGCCACGCGACCGGAACCGCATGCACACACACAAGCTCTATAGGGCATTGGTCCACGATCTGAAAGCATTCACACCCATGCTGTGGAAAGGCAGAGAGACTGTTGAGTCCTCGCCATTTCCATTTTGTCCCCGTTCCTGTCAGAATAGGTCAATAAGTGAACACTTTCATTTGAAAAAGACGCATTAAGTCCCTCGCAACCTATTTCCCACTAACAGTGTCCATCCATTTCTGGATTTTTCATTACAATTCAATAGCTGAGAGGGGGAGATTAAAAGGCATTAATTCCGAAGCACAATTGCTATATTTCCTCCACTAACTCACTTGACTGGGCATTCCACCCATTCTATGCCTTTCTTTACATGACTGGTTCTTTGGGACAGGCCTGGTCTCAAACACCAGGGTATGACTTGACCCCCTATTTGAATAAGTTAATATGGTGGCCTGTTTGTGGGGAGAGGAATGGGGGGAAGTCTATATCAGTACCGTACAGTTGGCTCCAGGGAGAATTTGATTCCTTTTCATCTGTCACTCTCAAGGTGTCATTCTCCTCCCTAGGTTGTTATCGTAGTGCGGGCCTTGACAGCTTCAAGCTGCTTCCACGCGGGAAAAAAAAAATGCGAATCGCGAGGCTCGACGTGAATTCTGAAGGAGATGAAAATGACATATCATTTGTGTGCAGACGCGGATTGATGCTGCATTACGCAGCATTTTAATAAACAGAGTGAAGTCGAGCACAATGCTCATTTTGTGTAATTGAAGGGTAATTCCTGGATTACATTGCAATGTCTTGTTAAACTGTGGCTATTATAGTAGTGAATGGTGACTTAAAAGATTAGCGTCAATAAGTATAGTATTGGATATGTAGTATATGTAGCTAACTGCCATACAGTACATGGTACTGTATATTCTCATAACATCTGAACATTAATATAACCCTGAAACACAATGAAATCAAACAAACACTAAATATTGAAACAGGGTAAACATCACAAACAAATGTGTAGAAATCATGGTAAAGCAGTATCAGGCAAGTCGCTACGTAAGATTAGGTTCATGCTGTAGCATTATAACAAGATACCGTAAATGCATATTAAGTAAAAAATAATACATATATAATAAGATAAAGAGCATTAGCTTAAAGTATAATAAAATGAATTAAAAATCATTATGTTATTTAATAAGTTAGTTAGATTGAATGATAAGAACTTAGTTCTCTAATGTATGTTCTCATGTCTCATTTCAACTACTGCATTAAATGCACATCACAGTTTATTTTGTGGCCAGAGAAGAGGCACCTCAGTCAACTAACAAAACTGAGACCACATACCTGTAGAGTAGACAGTGGATACTTTGTTTACACTAATTGTTTGTTGTTGTTTAGATTAACATGTCAAATAAATACTCCACCTGCCCCTGGCAACACTAGCAGAAATGAAGAAGTCATTCTGGAGATAGCTTGTTGATATTTCTCTCTACCTCTACCTTCATTCCAGAGGAAAACAGGAGAAGCTCAGCTTCCCCTCGATTTTTTTATGTTTACTAAAGTAAATATCATGACAACATTGCTATTTCATAACTAAGTGTACATCAGCATCTGCACTATATCCCTTATCGAACCCTTTGTTAATTTAGCAATACTGATATCTGCATTTGTTAACAGCGTATCTGACGAGACCAACGGAAGCACGGCCCCATAGATCGCTATTAAAGCTGAGCTTCAATGGGATCCTATGAGAGATTCTAGTGCGCTCTGTGTCTATGGCAAAATATCAATGTTATTTGGACAACAGGCCAAAAGGCGCCATTTTGAGTCCCGCCCGGACGCTCAGCTTCAATGGCTGTCTATGAGAGCATTTCCCAAAGGAAAACACATCTCAGCGTTTATTGGACAGTGGGCTTTCTTTTTGTCCTTCTTCGAAGCTCAGCTTCTCTATTTGATTATTTGCAGATTTCTCAATAAGGGCGGACCCCGTGTAAACAGCCAATCATTAACAGAAAGACTTTCTGCTGCTGTTCGTATACAAGAAATCAGAGAGTATTCGATACAGCACCGAGACGGTGTTTGTATTTCGTATACTTTTTATAGATTTCTCAGTTTGCGTATACTTTTTTGCAGTCGATTTATAGTTCTTCTCAGTTTGTTTGGTAATTGCCCCTACTTTCCGGTCTGCACCACTTTGTTTGTGTTCCTATTTACAGAACCATGGCTGTATATAACCACCAGGTTATTCTAGCACTGTAGATATTCTCAGAATTTCTCAACAAATGTATTTCCTCACTTGCTGACTATACCTTTAACTGAATACTTGAAGAAAACATGCGGTTGGGAAAGCAAATGGCCTTTATGGAATGACACTTATAGTATTCCACCCTTGATGTAACTACATTTTAAAAGGTACACGTCTCGATTCTCAATGTTCCCAGATGGACATTTGTCCATGCGGCTGAAGGGGGGAGGGGTAGAATATGGTGTCAACCTATTGGAGAGCTGTAGCGTGATGGGTAGAGATATATGCACTCCTATTAGCATGTAGGTGCGGTTGTTAACGGCATGTGCTCTCTCTCTCTCTCAAAACATCGGTATATTTACAACAATGGTAATTCTGGACGCAAATCAAGAGGTCTCCCTTTAAATGTCTGAAACCGTTCTGCTGTATATTTGCAGTGCTGGACCAACACCTGATCACAGCATTACCATGCTTTCCATTCGGCACAGATGTGACTGTGACACTTTGTGTTAGCCACTTGGCAGATGAGAGAAACGTTTTCAGCAAAGAATCCCTGCACTGCATTCCCTGACACTTTTATTCCCTCTTTGGTGTGTATTAAAAAAGAACGAAAGAAAGAAAAAATATATAAATACACAGCGATGCAAGAAATCCCTTGTCACCCGGAGATTGTAATAATCTCTCCTCTGCTTTACATTCTTCGATTCCTAATGCGTTCCAACAAAACTAAATTTATGGTAATCCCCCCCGCCGCCTAGCCTTTGCTGTTGTCAAATCCACATGAGGGCAGACGAACATGCGTTTCTCTCCGGTCCGCCATTTAAAAGTATGAAAGAAAACAAGCATTGTGACCTGTCATAATTACTTCAAGCGCTACTTTATAGATGAGAAATTATCGTTTCATTGTGGCAGCAACTGCGCATAAATCCTACAACTATCTGAACATATAGCATGTGCTTATCTGCTCTGATCTGCAAGAAATAACATGAAACGTATATACAGTATATATAAATGTATAGATTATAGGAGTGGATATATTCAGGAGACGAATGTTCGTGTCAACTCTCTTTGTTTATTTGTTTTCCTGCTAACTACACCAGACCACAACTTGCCACCATAAAGCTCCAACTCATACCGCTATGCATGCTGGGAAATGTGATAATACTTGTACACATAACGATGGCAAAACCTGTATAAACATAACTGTGTGAATTATAACTATAATAACATAGACTGTGGGTGAGTATTCACCACAAGATCACATAATAGACCATGGAAGACAGTGGCAACATAATCAACCGATGTGCTATTAAAACTCCATAAAGATAAATATTTTAGATGTTAAAATGCTCTTATTTCAACCAATCAGAAAGTGTCCCACTGGCTGGTCCCACTTCAAAAACCCTGAGCCAACCATTGACACTTATTTTTCCTTACTCTCTTAATCTCCTAACAGTTCGTGCCAAATTGTATATGTGTCAAATGTTTACATTCAGTGTGATTGTGTGAAAGTTTGATTTCCCCTTCGTGGACCAAAAAAACGTGCTTAAAGGAAGGGTTAATCATTCTTGGTAAAAAAAATTGCTAAAATCATAAAATTTCCACTTTGCGGCACCGCCTCACACATAGAAATGCATTGTGAAGCAAAGCAAAGTACTACGGCTTTGTTGATGTGAACGGTGTTTACAATATGTTCCTATTTACAAAGCTAGGGCTGTGTAGAAGTATTTAACACGTGCAGAGAACGGTAAGATAGCGAAATGCGAGGAGATGCGTATTAGTATAAGTGTATTAGCTTACATATAGCTTGCAATAGCTGACCATACATTTATTGGAGGTTTAATGAAGTGACTTCAGTTATGAACAAATGGTTGCATATCTCTCCACAAATGTGCATACATTATCTAAATGTGGCTAATGTATGCACGTCTATATGTACTGTACTGTACTTCTCAGTGCATGAATACGTAATTGTGTGTGTGTGTGTGTGTGTCACATATACCCAAGCATGTTTGTCTTTGTCAATGCATGAATACATATTGTGTGTGCGTGGCATGCTTGTAGATACTACATAAGCTCATAATGTGTGTGTGTGTCACATATACCCAAGCATGTTTTGTGTTTGACAATGCATGAATACATATTGTGTGTGCGTGGCATGCTTGTAGATACAGTATAATAGAAGCTCTCAGTTTGTGTGTATGTGCGTGTGTGTGTGTGTGTGTCATAGCGTATACTTTACATGTAAATGCATGAATACATAATATTGGTATCTGTGTCTTGTTTGTAGATATAATGGAAGCTCATGCAGATTGTTAGCATGTGTGTGTGTGTGTGTGTGTGTGTGTGTGTGTGTGTAGCAACGTGCGGTATGGCCACAGACACCTCTGCTAATAGGTTTCATGTGAGCGGCCCTGGTACTGCTGTCTAAAGGTAATATGTCACACCGCGAGCTCCCCGGCCACATGGTCTGTCTCGCTGCCATCCCACCCCACTCCATCAAGTCCTCCCTTGGCACTGGCTGGCCTCTGGGGGTGGCTGGTGGGGGTGGCTGGTGGTGGTGGTTGATGCCTGGCTCGGACTGTCTCAAAGTCTTTAGGTAATGCTGGGTAGAGATCGTTCTAATATGTTGACATTCATCAACTTGTAAAATATGTCTAACTAGAATATGTAACATGAAAAAGTTTAAGAATATGTACCTATTATTATATGTGCACATGTAGCTATACTGCATTTGTTATTATTTGTAGTAGCTTATTTCCTCAATGCTTTCAGTTTATAGGTCATTGTACAATACATGTCAGATACCTATATACACAGTTTTATCTGAGATGTGTTCTATATGATTAGTCATTTATAGCAAGCCTGCGAACCTTACATCTTTTCATCGCCGTGGATGTCTGGGTCACATAACCTGACATAAAAACCTCTTCAGTCTTAAAACGCTTCATCGTTGTTGTTGTTGTTGTCTCATTGTATTCTTCCACACACCATTCTGTGAGCTCCTATCAGCGTAGAAATCTTCCGGTCACGCTTGACGTGACGAGCAACAATACAGCAAAAACAGCAGGCTGTCCATGTAGCCGACACCTTTATCTGTCTGCGGGGGTATTAGAGGGCGTAAGTACTCTCTCTCTCTTTCTCTTTCTGTCTCCGTGAAGGAATTGGAAGGCGTTGATTCTCCCTTGTCGTCTCTGTCTCTCTGTTTCGGTGGAGGTATTGGAGGGCATCGATTCACTCGTGCGTTCCTCTGTCTCAAACAGCGGTATTGGAGGGCGTTGATTCATCCCTCGTCTCCACCGGGGGCAGAGGCGTAGTCGAGCGAGAGAGAGAGGTCACCAATATGATTATCCCCGAGTGTCAATACAAAGGGAGACGCGCAAAAGGTCCCCGCTGAGCTGGAAAATGAATGGCTTTGACCTCATCAAACCTGCGGAAGCAGCATCTCCACTCCCTAATTAAGATTGAGTAGGGGGAAGTCATGGGCGCTCGGGGCCGGGCCATTTTTGGCTGAAGGTAATCAAGTGCACTTCACTTCACTACTCTGTGTGCTTACCAAGAGGGCCTACTCAGATGGGAAGGAAGCCAGGAAGGAAGGAAGGAAGGAAGGAAGGAAGGAAGGTTGCTTTTAACAGCGGAGACATTTCTAAACAGGGTTTCTAGACAACTCCTGGGACACCCGTCGCCACTCCACTGATGGTGTAGAATGGGAGGCGTGCCAGCTCGTAGCGTGCAATCATTTAATTCACATGGCAAAATGGAATGATGTCCCAATAAAAGCCTCGTTATTTCCAATTAAAACACAGGGCATCCATCATAAACTGGCACTACACATTGCTGTGTATTACACCTCTCAAGGCTCTGTGTGTGTGTGTGTGTGTGCATGTGTGTGTGTGTGTGGGTGTGTGTGTGTGCACATGCATGTGTTTATCATGTGTATGCATGCACAGTGTCATGAGGTATTACTTTGTTTGTATTGTTTGTATTGTATGGTAGGACCCAGGGCTGTAGTCAAGACCACCTTTGACGAGTCCAAGACAAGTCCGAGACCAGAAGAGTCGAGTCCAAGTCAAGACCTAGTCCAAAGACATTCGAGTCCAAGTCAAGACCGAGTCCAGAGGTTCCGAGTCCAAGTCAAGTCCGACTCCAAATGAGACTCAAATTCAAGCAGAGCTCGACATTACATTGGTGGTGTAGGCAATAAATGTTTTTCAACTCCCTTCTCCATAACAGAAATACTCTAGTCCAAGACAAGTCTAGTCCAAGACAAGACCGAGACATAGAAAAAGCACTTCGAGTCCGGACTCGAGGTCAAGACCAGACTCGAGTACTACAGCCCTTGAAAACAAGATGTTCATCTCAAACGGTTAGGGCTATTGAATACAATTGGACACATAAATGGTACACATAAAAAGTATCCAAGCAAATACACAGAGGTGGATTTTTATATTATCTAGTGGGAGGTACCAGAACTGCCAGTACAGTATATGTGGAATGGCAAAGTGGCAGACGCTATTGAAATTGTATTTAATTTTTTTTTATTTTGAAAACTACAGCCTCATAGGCCTCCTAAGCATTAGCTCAACAAATACTGCATCTCTTCACCCTTTCATCAAGGTAAACTCCCTGTCCCAGACCTAATACAACACCTTCATCCCTTCTCCGCCTCCGGCACCCATTTCAGACTCTCATGGTTGTCTTGCTGTCACCTCTGTGGGCGAGTAGTAATCACACTTTCAGCGCCGAGTGTGCTCTGGCAGTGCAAAGATACAGCTCAGCCTTACCAGAGGAGGGAAACACAGCCCACTGTGTTCACACACGAGGAACCAAGGGATCTCCACCGACGTGTGCCGCATGTGGGAGCAGGCAGGGTTTGGTGGGTGGAGTAGGTGGATGTATGGGTGGTGGGGTGGGTAAAGCAATGGTCCAGATCCAGGGTGGTGTATGTGGGCTGGGTTGGTAGATGGATGGGGGGTGGTGGGTAGATCGGGGTTGGTGTGTTGGATGGATGGGGTATGGGGTGGTGGATGGATGGGTATGGGTAGGTGGATGGATGGGTATGGGGTGGTATATGGATGGGGGCTGGGTTGATGGATGGATGGGGTATGGGGTGGATGTAGAGATGGTCCGGTTCCATGTCCCAACAACAGCAATTTGTTCTAACATCTCGGCTGGCATCACCATTGCTACGAGGTCTCAAGATCCCAGTCTAGACTGTTCTCCATCCTAACACCACAACAGACCTTTCCTACTCATGCTGTAAGACCCGCCCCTATTGGTTACTCCTGCTAATGTCCCACACACTGTTGTAGCATGTGGGACATTCTATGATATCGTATTCCTATATTGCTGTGTGCTTCTTGCCAAATAAGTCTACCTTGTAAAACAGTGTTCAACGGAGAGGCATAAACTTCTTTAGTTAAGGATACTGTACCCTATTCACAAGATGAGATTCAATCAGATAATCTGATTATGTTAATAAATCTGTTTATTAATGTTGCGTGATTGACAGGTCCGAAAGGTCTATGGTGGAACGAGACAACAATTGTGACTGCTGAAACATTTACCCATCTTCCGCAAGAGACTCAAGACGCACCTCCTCACAATCCACCTTGGTACCTCGACCTCTCCACCTCATAGCATTCACTCATATCTCAAATTTCTTGTTTACTCTTCTTTCTCTGTTAACTTAATAAAAAAAAAATTGCTTATGTATTAAGCACTTTATTATTTAGGCCAGTACCAATTTTGTTTGATGATTTAATGATACATTGACATGGTGACATGGTGAGAAGATGCTGTAACTATAGTAATATAATATTGTTTGCTTACAATTGCTGGTGTGTTACCTGTCCAACTATTGACAAATGTACTACATGTAAGTTACTTTGGATAAAAGCACCTGCCAAATACTGTAAATGTAAATAGAGTGGGGTGGTGAGTGGTGGGTGGATTGACTGGATGGGGTTGTGGTGGGTAGAGTGGGCGAATGGATGGGGGCTGGGGGTGGGGGGTGGGGGGGGGGGGGGTTGGAAGAAAAAAGTAGGATGGCAGCTAGCACGGCAAGGTGGCCAAGACATCCATCCAGCCGCCAATCTGCCTGTCCCGTCGTTCTTGCGAGTTCTGTTGCTTTCCAGAGGTCAAATTCTAGCTGCCCCCAGCCCCCCCCCCCACATAGCTGGAGACCGTTTTTAGCTCTCCCCCAAAAGCCAATTACACCACTGACAGGCAAACCTGTTATATTTCACACACACACACACACACACACACGCACACACGCACGCGCACACACACACACATACACACACATGTGTGAGAATGTACCTACACATAGAAGACTCAGAATAATGCCTTTTGACCTGTCTGGGGTGATGTGTATATATAAATATACA